>SNQJ01S0162546.1:6969-28411 GCA_010110895.2 Picea sitchensis
TCATTTAACAATGGCATAAATATTAACCATGACATTGCATATCATATTATCATACATACTATTATAACAATAACACTATTGCTAGAGTTTATATTGTTATCATATAACAATCCACTACAAAGTATTTTATATCCTAATGCATTGAAGGGTTTCATATACAAAACATGTAAATATTGTTACATAGGGATTGTTTTATGGCTTCAATACCAATGAAGACCTTGATATATCATATCGATCATACACCATAGCACTTATGGTTTTTCTCTTACGCCACGAATATAACCTATACCTAACAACGCTAAACCCTATATGACTAGTGACATGGCCCAACATTGAATAGGTTCAAACCCATTTTAATGGCAGATGTTAGATTAGTCTGCAGGCATTTATCTCTGGCTATTTCATTAATGGGAGGCGTGTATCATACCTCCCAAGCTTGACACTTAGGCAGTTGCGCCCAATGTGGGCTTTCCATTTTCGAAGATTCACATGGCAGTGGTACTGGGTGCACTCAACCACCATTACTCCAGTTTGTGAGTCCTTTGAGGTCACCATTGTTCATTTGTTTCCCTTTTGGTTCTGTATTCATGAAAACTGCCTTTGTGTTGTATGCGAATCAACCTATGCATTGTAAGATTTGTCCTTACTCTGTGTATGGCCGACGACTTGGGAAAACTCAGCCCCGGTAAAAAATAGAAGGAGGCGAACACCCATCTGGTTCCTCTTTGGGAAAGGTAAGTAAAGACTCCACTAATTCATCTCTTTGTATCTCGTGAATGGATCTTTTTTTGGTGTAAAGTAGAAAAGAAGTTAGGTTTCATGAACAAACTCTTTGTTTCTTTCTTTGATTGAGGGTTTACAATGCATTAACATCATGCCTCTGTATACATTTTGTTCTGGGGTTCCACTAGGTTTAAAGTTTAAGGACTGGAGGGTTATTGTATTTTCTCGGGTGGTTATTGTTCTTCTAGTCTATGATTATCATGGTTCTTTCGTGGCCAAAATCGTTTTAACAGTTAAACTGTGAGTGTTACTTTCGCGTTTCTTGTATCCATTGTTGTGACATTGTTAACCCTTATCATTTACATATATACATTTGTTTATTCTCCGTGGGAAATTCCTCAAATTGCTCTGTGGGGAGTCCCATAATTTATAATATGTGTAAAATATGTTAACACAATGTAATTCATAAAGTATGTTATGTGTAGTTAGCACTCTGTGGAATTCGTAATTGATACTCTGCATAAGTAATATATATATATAGTCCTTTGTAGATTTACGCTCTGTTTTTTTACACTACCACTCTATGGAACTTGTATTTTATACTCTGTGCAAATATACACATACAAAATTAATCCTCTATGGGATTCTTAGATGCGCTCTGTGTATTTACAATACCACTCTGTAGAAATTTGTAGATACACTCTGCATAGATATGTGTCAAAAATAACTCTTCTATAGGGCATTTCATAAATTTCGCTCTGTATACATGGCAATAGTTAACCCTATGTTTGTGAGTTACATTTTGTGCTTTATACAACAATATATATTGGGAAAAATTAACCCTATGTTCGTAATTTACATTCAGTGTTTTGTACAGTGAATACGTATCGGGAAAAATTAACCCTCTGTTTGTAATTTACATTCTTTGTTTTATATAGTGAATACGTATCGAGTAAAATTAACCCTCTCTTTCGTAAATTACAATCTATATTTTATATATATAATTATTAGGACATTATCCATACCCTTTCTATATCCTTTGGTTTGCAAACATTTGCCTCTGTGGATTTTCCCGTGGCCACTTAAAGTCTCGTCGGTTAGAGTTGGATTGTTTACAAAAGGGGGCTTTTTGTGTCGACCACTCATATGGTTTGATCCACGTTTTTACACAGTCATGATTTGAAAGCTATGTAATGGGTTCTTTTTGTAATGTTATTTAATTTTGGTTACTTATCATGAACAATACACAGGGATTTGATATCTATTCAACAAAAGCCTGTTGATTAACTCTATTCACTGGCTATTTAGTAATAAGTGTTCACTGTCGTTTCTCTCTATTTTATAAGTGAAAATATTTATGCATGGATACATTAAATTAAAGATGGGGCCCTATTTTTTTTGTGAGGGTACCCATCAGCCTATTTTGGGTCCACTCCTCCTCTTCCTGGATCATGGAAAATTTGTCGCACAAGCACTAGTGGCGAACTGGTTCTTCACCGAAATCAAGCTAAGTATTTCCTTGATTAAATCCTAATACTGAATTTCCATTTAAATTTCTATTATAGTTCACTAAACCCTCATCTTTCACCTTTTGCAGGTTTATACAATCGATGGAAGTGGATCGAGGAAACCTCATGATCGAAAGGTATTCGAGTTCCAATCTAGGCGTACCTTACTTTGATTACAACAAAATTCTCTATGTACTTCTTATAATTTTGTTTACATTACAAGTTACTGTGGAGTCTTTGGTCTATGATACTATAATATTTTTAACAGTGCTCGATTGAATACAATGGTTGATTTTGTAATATACTTTGAGTCATCACTATGTATTCTGTAGTAATGAAAATTGTATTCAAACTTTTATTTTTCCTCTATCTATTCTCTGTGGTATTGTATCGATCTGAATAAAAATGCAACATATGTAGTTCAATGGTTAATAGGAACATAACAACAGTTCTATTTTTCCTTTATGCATGAACACATATATATGTATATATACAGTCATTTATATCTATATAACCATGATTAATGACCACTAGGAACATACAACAGTTCTATCACTTCTTTATGTATGAATACATATGTGTGTATATAAAGTCATTTATATATATAAACCATGTTTGAGGAATATAGGAGCGTACACTAGTTCTGCTATTTCTGTATGGTTGAGAACACACAGATATATATATATACCATCATCTCCCTAACAATTAGTAATCAACATAGTATTGAAAGGGAATGTAATTAAAGATACATATTTGAAACCTGATGATGGAATACAAATGGAACAACCACATTCCACCAAACCATAAAACAAAATGACCAAGTTCACTTTCCCTGTTCACCCCCTAGTCTGACCATGAGTCCATAAGGGAAAACTAAAATGATCCTCCTTAGCTACAGTCATCATCCACATATCATAAATTCCTTTGCCTCACACTGACAATGTTCATAACAACAAAATGGTTTTCTTTCTAAAACATACTAAGCAGTGTCCTGCCTCCTCTATATGTTGTTTTTATATGCATCTTGTGCCCAGGAATTTCCTTCCCTCCTTGGGAAATTCACAAATTTACAAATCCCTAGGGGCTGCTAGTGGTCAAATCCCACATCTGCCACCTGTAAAAATCATCCTCAAGTTAACTCAAATATGTTCCCCACTCATGGAGTCATGGTTAGGTATTTTTAACCTGGCTATTCCATTTGTCTTCCAACATTTAATTTATAAAAAAAAATTCATTCACATGTGTCAAAATAAAATAAGTTAGTTGGGCATCCAAATCTTTGCCCAACAATCATCAAGTAATTAATTAAAATAATAAAATTCCAAATGTGGAGAGGTTTCACTTGGAACTCACCTTCTGGCTCCACCTGCACCATGTTCCAATCAATGATGTGAGTAGGATCATGAATATATTTTTTTAATAAGGAAACATGAAAAACATTATGAACTTTTAAGTTTGCAGGGAGTGCAAGTTGATACGCCACAGGTCCAATGCAAGTTAAAATCTTGAAGGGGCCACAAAACCTGGGCGCCAACTTTGAACAATTTCCCAGCTCTAGAGATATTCTCCTTGCTTTGACTTTTAGATATACATGGTCCCAAGTTTGAAATTCCTGGAGTCACCTTTTTCAATCTACACAGTTTTTTTGTCGGTCTTGGGCCTCTTTTAAATTTTGTTGTACCCTTTTTACCATTTTCTCCATTTCGTGGAGCATTTCCGGTATCATCATAAGCCTTTATACTGGATTATCCCATCTAATTGGAGTTGTGCATTTCCTTCCGTATAATGCTTCGAAAGGACTAATCTTGGCTGATGTTTGATAGCCATTATTGTAAGAAAATTCAACTAAGTGTAGGTACTCCTCCCACTTGGTTGGTTTTGTTCTCACGTACATTCGTAACATGTCTTCCACAATCTGATTTGTTCATTTGGTTTTCCCATCCATGTGTGGATGGTAGATTGTGCTGAAATTCATCTTAGTATCCAATCCTACAAACAATTCTTTCCAAAACTTTGACGTAAATTTGACATCTCTATTCGAAATCACCATCTTAGGAATTCCATGCAATCTAAATATTTCTTTCATCAATATTTCAGCGATATTAATTGATTTATAAGTAGATTTCATAGGGATAAAATGTGCAGATTTGCTAAGTTTATCAATCACTACCATAATCGAGTCATTTTTCTTTTGAATCCTAGGAAAATCTGTGATGAAGTCCAACGAGATAATCTCTCACTTTCATTTTGGTATAGGTAGAGGATGTAGCATGTTGGCTGGATGTTGATGTTCGTCCTTTGCCTGTTGAAAATCTAAGCATTTAGATAAGTATTCAATTATTTCACTTTTCATGTTAGGCCAATGAAATAATTTTCTTAAGGTTGTTATCATTTTCTGGTATCCCGGGTGACCGAAATATAGCCTTTTGTGCAATTCGTCAAGAATTGTTGACTTTAAATAAGCATAATTAGGTATGTACAACCTATTTTTGAACCTTAACAGTCCATTTTTATCTTAACTCATATCTGTTTTGTCCAGTTTCTCTGCATTTCGTTGTAATTTTGTTGTTGTTTTTATGTATTTTTCGTCATTACATCTTGCAGATTTTACTCTTTGTTCGATGTTGTTTTTTGTTTTGTTAACACTTATCTCAAAAATTTCATTAGTCCTCCGACTTAGGGCATATGAAACTTTGTTTTCTTTTCCTTTGATGTGTCTTACTTCGAAATCAAATTTACTTAAAAAGGCTAGCCACCTCGCTTGCCTTGCGTTGAGATCTGGTTGATTGAATAAAAACTTTACACCACTGTTGTCAGTTAGTAGCAGAAATTGTCTCCCTATTAAATAATGTGGCCACATTTTCAGTGCATGAATTACAACTGCTAACTCCAAATCATGTGTAACGTAATTTCGTTCATGTTCTTTCAGTTTACATGATTCATAATATATGACATGTCCATCTTGTGCTAGGACAACTCCTAAGCCTTCTTTTCTTGCATCCACACAAAATGTAAAGTCTTTATCGGGATCCACTACCCTTAGGATAGGTGTTGTCGTTAACAGTCCCTTTAGCTTATCAAAGCTGTCCTGGCACTTTTGTGACCAAGTAAACCTTATTCCCTTTTTCTGTAGAGATGTAATTGGATATGTAATCTTAGAAAATCCTTCGATAAATCTACGGTAATAACCGGTAATTCCCATAAATGATCTAATGTCTGCTACATCCTTATTGATAGGCCATTCCATAATGGCTTTTATATTCTTTGGATCAACTATAATACCCTCTTCAGATATCACGTGTCCTAGGTACTGTATCCTTCTTTGGTAGAAGTCACACTTATCAAATTTCACATACAACTTGTGTTTCCTTAAGGTATGCAATACTATTTTCAGATGTTCATCATGTTCTTCTTTATTTTTTGAGTAAACTAAAATATCATTGATAAACAACAATACAAATTTATCCAAATATTGTCTGAATATACTATTCATCAAACACATAAAGGTTATTGGTGCATTCGTAAGACCAAACAGAATTATGACAAACTCATAGTGTCTGTATCATGTTATAAATGTTGTTTTATTTATATCTTCATCTTTTATTCTGACTTGGTGATAACCAAACCTTAAATCTAACTTAAAGAAGATCTTTTCTCCTCCCACTTGGTCAAACAGGTCATTAATTCTAGGTAAAGGATACTTATTTTTAATCGTCATCTTCTTTAGTTGTCGATAGTCAATGCATAGCCTCAAAGTCCCATATTTCTTTTTAACGAAAAGAATTGGTGCTCCCCAAGGCGAGACACTTGGTCTGATATATTTTTTATCTAATAGTTCTTGCAGTTGAATTTTCATCTCTGTTAATTCGGGTAAACTCATTCTATAAGGTGCCTTATATATCGGGGTAGATCCAAGTAGTAGATTGATAAAGAAATCTGTCTCTCTTCTTGGAGGAAGTTCTGGTATTTCGTCCACAAATACATCTCTAAACCCATGTAGGATTGCAAAGTATTATAGACTAGGTTTGTTTTCCTTTTCTAATAGGTTAGTTACTTGAACAACATACACTTGGAAACCCTTATTCATACATTTCTTAAAATGCATGGATGATATCTGCCTAACCGAGACTGTTTTTTTTATCCCTTGTATTGTCCTAGCTATGTTTTTTTCATCTTTGTAAGTAAGTGAATTTTCGTAACAATTCAAAATTACTTTATGTTTCTCTAACTAGTCCATTCCAATGATTATATCGTAAGATCATAAAGGTAAAATGTTCATATTTAACCTTGTACTTTGACAGTTTATGCTGAGTTCACATTCAGGAATAAAATCTGTTACTTTCCTTTTGGTCCCTATTGCTAACTATACTAAACAATACTTAGAATGATTTTCTTTCTTGATTTTTTTTAATTCAACTAAATCAAGAGTAACATAAATCAGACTAGCTCCTGGGTCAATTAATATAGAAATGCGGTTATCATGAATTTTACCTTTAGTTGCATTAATTATGGATTTTACCTCCACGATAGTGGATTGATGATCATATTTCATGTCATCTATAGTTGCATTAATTATGTGCACACTTCTACCTATATCTCCTACTGTAGAAGCTTCTTGCAGGTTATGGACTATAGTTCTTGCTGTGGAAATTAAGCATGGACAATTTCTCCTCATGTGAGATTCTCCACACTCCCAACACTTTAATGGTTCTCTGGGGTTGTCCCCAACTTTCTTGACTCCCATATTAACTGGTCTACCTCCCCCTTGAGCACTCTGGGTGCTGGAATGATAGTCTTTATTTTGGAATTTCTTTGCCATATTCCGGAAAGGGGTTGGTTGGAAGCCTTTCTTTCACTGATTCATTTTGTCTTGTTTCTTGTCCTTCCATGCCTTGGGAATTTCATACCTCTATTTGTATTGATCATATCACATCCATACCTTCCTGAACACTTCGTTTAAGGTCTTGGGATTTTCAATTTCAATTCTATTTTTGTACGACTATGGTAGACAACTTAAGAATCATTGTATCTTTACTTTGTCTTCCTTGATGTATGGTACAAATCTCAATAGTTCGAGAAATTTATTTATCAGATCATCCATGGTCATTTGTCTGAGTTTTAGATCGTAGAATTCCTTAATCTTTCTTTCGTAATAGATTTCCAATACATATTGCTTCTTGAAATATTTCTTAAAATTTCAGAATAGATTTCCAATACATATTGTTGAAATATTTCTAAAATATGACCATTCCATCCGCTTTTCTCTTTCAATCCCTTGGACAATTTTAGGTCTTTCCACTAGATACTTGATTTTCATTTCCTCAAAGCTATAAATGGCTATCTAACTTTCTCTCATATTATTACTAGATTAATTGTAAATTTGGAAGTATTGCTTTATATCTAGTAGCCATGTTTCTACCTCTTCACACCCGTCCTTGATTTTCCATCAAAGGTGGATGGTTTTATTTTCCTGAATTCACCTTCTATGTGATCTACTTGTTTTCTTTTCTTCCCATGGTTGTTTTGTTTCGGCCATGTGTGTGTGTTTTTGGAAGAACTATTCTTGTTTTCTATTTCATGACTAGAGTTTTTAGAGGAAATTTTGCTAAATTATTCCTCCTTGTCATCATTCCTTTGGGATATTTTTTTGTTACTATGTTGTGCAACAACATTTCATTTATTTCTAGTTGGTCTTCCTGTGACTTTTCTCAAATTTTTCATTGTATGGTTTAAACACTTGTAATTCCACGAATAGGTTCTTCATTATTTCCAAAACATGGGTGGTTGAAATCCCTTCATTGTTATGATCAGGGTCTATAGGAATCTTGATTTGGATTCCCTTCGGGTCTGTCTCCTTCTTCATTCTATGCTGACATTATCAATAACAGACCAACAATGTTTCGCTTATAACAAGAACATATTTCTAGTTTTTTTTAAAACAAAAAATTAAAATTGAAATACCTATCTTTCCCTCAGCCCAATTAAGCGTAAAACCTTCATCTCTTATATCATATGTAATTTACCCCAAATTTCCCAAATAATTAATTTTTTGTTAGGAGACATTAAAACTCCTTGACTCTTCAATGATTGATCAAAACATAACTTTATTCCTTTATTATATGTAGAGTAAAATTATCGTCGGTGTTGGTCTAGAATCATGAACTTATTTATAATTAATATGATTGTGACTAGGGATGTCATAGCCCTTAGAGTAACCATATCTGTGTTAAGTCATGTTATCCAAAAAGATTACAATGCATAATAAACTATGGACAATAGACTAACAATATAGTATGTCCATAACATTTGCCTATCCAATATGATATACATTGCTAACTGTATCTACTATAGTATGCATACCCTAACATTAAGGCTATTCCTATCGATATAAATATATAATTTGTTTTACTATATAAACCAAATATCATATGTAAACCTAACACTAACGTACAAACCATACTCAATATATATATATATATATAAGGTATATATATATTCGTTTAACAATGACATAAATCTTAAACATGACATTATATATCATATATCATAAAGACTATTATAACAATAAAATTATTCCTAGAGTTTATATCGTTATCATATAACAATCCATCACAAAGTATTTTATATCCTAATGCGTTGAAGGGTTTCTATACAAAACATGTAAATATCAATACATAGGGATTATTGTATGGCTTCCATACCAACGAAGACTTTGATATACCATATCGATCATACACCATAGAAATTATGGTTTTTCTCTTACACCACGAATGCAACCTATACCTAACAATGCTACACCCTATCCAACTAGTTACATGGCCCATCATTGAATAGGTTCGAGCCCATTTTAATGGTGGATGTCAGATCGGTCTGTAGGAATTTATCTCTGGCTATTTCATTAATGGGAGGTCTGTATCGTACCTCCCAATCTTAACACTTATGCAGTTGTACCCAATGCGGGCTTGCCATCTCCAAAGCTTCACATGGCAGCAGTACTGGGTGCATTCAACCACCATTAATCATCTTTGTGAGGCCTTCAAGGTCACCATTGTTCATTGTTTTCCCTTTTGGTTCTGTATTCACGAAAACTACATCTGCGTTGTATGCGAATCGACCTCTGCACTATAACATTTGTCCCTACTCTGTGTATGGCCGACGACTTGGGAAAAATCGGCCTTGGTAAACAATGGAAGCAGTGTTCCGGCTCCGGGTTCCTCTCTATGCAAGTAAATACTCGCTGTTTCCATCTCTTTGTATCTCGTGAACAACTTTGTTTGGTGCAAGAAAAGAAGCAGGGTTTCATGAACGTATTCTTTGTTTCTCTTTGATTGAGGGTTTCATAATGCATTACCGGAATGCTACTTATATCGCTTTCCCGGTTCCATTGGGTTTAAATTTTCGGGACTGGAGGGTTATTGCGTTTACCCTCGTTGGTTGTTGTTATTCTAGTCTATGATCATCACAGTTCTTTCGTGGCCGAAATCGTTTTAACAGTTAAACTGTCAATGTTCCTTTCACATTTCTTGTATCCAATATTATGACATTGTTAACCCTTACCATTTAAATATATACATTCGTTTATTCTCTGTGGGAAATTCCTAAAAACACATACGGGGTATATATGTAACCATAATGGTAATCTGTGGGAAGTCCCATAATTTATGCTATGTGTAAAATATGTTAACATGGTGTAATTCATAAAGTTTGTTCACTGCCGATTCTCTCCATTTTATAAGTGAAAATATTTATGCATGAATACATTAAATTAATTATGGGGCCCTATTTGTTTTGCGAGGCATTCATCACCGATTTTGGGTCCACTTCTCCTCTTCCTAGATTCAGATAGATTGTCACAGCACCAAGCAGCAACCGGTTCTTCACTGAACTCAATCTAAGTATTTCCTTGAATAAATCCTAATACTTAATTTCCATTTAAATTCCTAGTATAGTTCACTAAACCCTAATCTTTCTCCTTTGTGGTGGTTTACACAATCAGGGAAGTGAAACATGAAACTTCAGGTTCAAAAGGTATCTCGAAGTCCGGACATAAGCCACCTTACTGGACATAGGAATATTCTCTATGTAATTTTAGAATCTTTTGCTTTTCTACATTACAAGTTACCTGGAGTATTTGGTATAAGGATAATCGTAATTATTTTGAACAATGCTTGATTGAATACAAGGGTTGATTTTGTAAGATACTTTGAGTCTTCACTATGTATTATGTAGTAATGAAAATTGTATTCAAACTTTTCTATCTATTCTCTGTGGTATTGTATCGATGTGAATAGAAATTCAACATATATAATTCAATGGTCAATAGGAACATAGGAGCAGTTCTATTTTACCCCATGCATGAACACATTTATATGTATATATACAATCATTTATATCTATATAACCATGTTTAATGACCACTAGGAACATACAACAATTCTATCACTTCTTTATGTATGAATACATATGTGTGTGTATATATAGTCATTTATATATATAAACCATGTTTAAAGGCTATAGGAGAATACACTAGTTATGCTATTTCTGCATGGTTACACACACACACACACATATATATATATATATAAATACCATCATCTCCCTAACAATCAATAATAATAAAAAATATTGACAAGGAATGCAAGTCAAGATACATATTTGAAACCCGATGTTGGAATACAAACAACATCCAGGGCGTTCCACTCTAACCGTAGGAAATCGTAATGGCTAAGTTCACTGCCTTGTTCACCCTGCCCAATCCATGAGTCCATAAGGGAAAACTGGAATGATCCTCCTTAGCTACAGTCACCATCCACATATCATAAATTCCTTTTCCTCACACTGATGATGTTCATAACAACAAAATGTTTTTCTTTCTCCAACATACCAAGCAACATCCCTCAGCCTCCATATGTTGTTTTTATGTATGCATCTTATGCCTAGGTATTTCCTTCCCTCCTTAGGGAAATTCATATATTTACAAATCCATGATTCTTAGGTTGCTAGTGGTCAAATCCCACATTTGCCACTTGTAAAAGCCAGCCTTGAGGTAACTCAAATATGTTCCCACTCATGGAGTCATGGTCAACTATTTTTAACTTGGCTTTTCCATTTCTCTTCCAACATTTAATTTGCAAAGTTTTTCTTTCACATGTGTCCAAATAAAATAAGCATTGGGCAAGTCAAATATTTTCCAAACAGTCACTGGCACTAATACAATACAGTAAATTCAAAATTTGGATTTTCCATAAATGGCAATAATTTCCAAATCCAAATTCTCCAAAAACGGATATTTATTTCAAAGTTCACTTAGAATTTAACATTCTAATATTTTTGGGAATATTACAATCATAACCTAATCATATTCATGAATGAATCCTCATGAGTTATTTCATAGCCCTCAACCAGACTACACTTCACATGCCCTTTCTTCAACATTGTTCTATCATGCTTTCAACAACTAAAATTGTCCATCATTCTCGGGTATTCTTCTTTGAATTTGTTCCTGTAATCCCCGTGAGCTAACCAATGATCTAATATCTTGTCACATTATTTCACCCTAAAGCTAAATTCCATGCTTTCATATTTTTTCACACTATTTCACCCCATATTTGAACTAAGCTTTGATACAACTTGACACAGCAACCCCACCTCCCACATTAGAGTATGTTCGTAGAAGAATATTTCTTCTTGTGTTCATGATATGAATGACAAATACCATTAAGATTCTTAATACAACTACATTTTCCTTCTCTTCACCTAATTATGTCACAACCCCTAGGGTTGTAACTCTACTCCCATGTATCAATGTTTTCTTCCCTGTAGCACCACGATATATTATATAAAGTCACCATTCGATACTGACCAACCTACTTCATGTTCACTTGTTGCAAATCACCTTCGTTTGTATCTCCCTACTACAATTCATCTTCTAATGCAACTCACTGCTACTCACCTTTTGTTGCACAACTCACCTTATATTGAACTCAACTACTAACTTGTTGCTACAATTCATCTTCTATTGTAACTCATTGCAACTGACCTTTTGTTGAACTCGCCTACACTTCTAGCTGTAACACATATCCTTATATTGCCACTCGTCTCTCACATCATATCTCTCAAGTATGACAAATCCTTTTGTCGCAACTCAATAATATCCCTCACGCTGCAGTAACACCTATTTTTGCACACACGCCTTGTTGCAACAACATGTCTTCACAATATATCTTTGTTACGATAATCCCTTACTGCAACTCATCTATGAAAGTAATTTGTCTCCTGTTACAGTACACTTGTAGTGTGGAAATTCCATTTCTTGACAACATAAACCACACTTGGAACAACATCTTGTGTTCACATATTCTATACTCAGATGAAATCCTCAATTCTCATAGAACCATAGCGCTCATCGTCCCCATGGAATACCATAATTTCCAACATAGTATTCCATAGAATCGTGCCACATGTATGGTCATATTATAAAACAATATTCTCTACAATATTACTCATTCAAGAAAGACATTAACTCATACATCATTATGTCAAGAACACAATAAATACATCATACAAAATTTCATTCACACAGATGCCTAGAGGGATTAAATCTGTAAAACAATAACTCTTTTATTCGTTCATGAAATTAAAATACACCGATGCTAAGAATGTATATGAGCTCACAATTTATGTTTGTTTTCCAGGCCATTGGCCATGGAAATCTCAACCACTTCTCTATCTCCTATCATGCAATCTCTCCTCCTCTCAATTTTGCAAGCTCCCCCATCAATATCTCTGGTGTTGTGTTTTTATTTATTCATAAACCATTAGCTTCAATTTCCCAAGGCTTCTCACGCCCTTTCATCTTCCAACTTATAATTTTTCCTTTCGTCGATGACTATTCTCTTGTTGCACCTCCTTCTAGATTCAGCCTAACAATATGCTCCTATGTCTACAATTGTTCTTGTAACAACTTGTCTTATATAACATAACCGTCCACGTGCTTTTCCATTCTATAGAAGTGCTCCTAGATGACCCATTGATACAACTCTACAACATCATTATGATATGTATTGATGTTGTCACTCCCTATAGTACAACCATTCACAACATGCAAAAATCAATGAGAGTTGTAACATATACCATCCTAATCTAGAACTCTACAGAGTTCTAGTTTTTTGGGGGTTCACATTTTTTACTTTGTTTTGAAAAGTTGTGCTACCTGTAGCACCCCCCCTCCGTTTTTATGTGGTTTTTGATATTTTAAATTTTTCATACATATTGTTTCCACTTTTTTTTAAATGCTTGTTTTCATTTATTTCCCAATTTATTTATTTATTTTATCAACAATGTTTTAGTCATTTTCCATGCTTCTTTCAATCTTAAAATATTTTATACCATTTACATTTTTGAAAATACTAATTTTTCCTCCTCCTTGGCAATTCTATGGTTCCATACTTTTTAAATATAATGGAAAATATAATTTCTAACACATTTTTACCCTTTTTACTTTAATTTAATAGATAGAAAATCATTGTAGTTAAATAAGACTATTTTCAAACATTTAGGAAAAAAATATAATTGAAATTTTTTTTGATAAATTAAAACTAAAAAACCTAAGAAAAAATAAAGAATTGAAATTTAGAAAAAAAAAAAAAAAAAAAAAAAATTATATATATAATTACCAAATGAAAGAAAATCTTAAAAATAAAATAGAAAAAAACAAAAAAACCAAAAAATATATAAAATTAAGATTGAATGAGAAATTAAAAAAAACAATTATAGTCCAAAACTTATTAAAAATGAAAAACACAATAAAACAAAAATATATATATAAAAACAAACTAAAACACCTAAATTAATAAATTTAATACAAAATTAAAAAAAAAAAAAAAAAAATTAAAAAACAAAAATTAAAAAACACATGTTCATGAAAAAAAAATTATTAAATAAGTTCGAAAATTAATTAAAATTTAAAAAAATTTAATAATATAATAATATTGAACATAAGAAATATTATGTTATTTTATATTTTAATGGTTTTAATTTGGATTACAGGTATTGTTCAGTAGGGCGATGTTGGTCTTCAGCTTCGTAGTATAGCCAGTCCCATAGCTGGCGCCCATGGGACCTGGTTCTCAAGCTCCTGCAAGTGGGGGCTCAAATGCCCAGCACGCCACTCTATTAATCTTTTCTATTACTCAACTGTGAACAGTTCGTTTTCTTTGTTATATAATATACTACAGATTTCTTATTTGTCATCATTATAAACATATATATATAGTGTTAATAATATGTCATATATAGTATGGATTTCTTATTTGTCATCAAAAATCATCATCAACCATCAATATTTCTATTTGCTTCAAGGAATAAGAGTTTAAAATAATATAAATTTTAAATAAAATTATTAAAAAAAATTCACACATCATATATATATTATTTAAAATGAAAAAGTTAAAAAATAATATAAATTTTTAAACCAAATTTATAAAAACTCGAACACAATTTATATATAATATTAAAAAAAAAAAAAAAAAAAAAAAAAAAAAAAAATTATTTTACATTTTAAAATTTGAGAAATTGAAAAGGTTTTACAATTTAAAATAAGAAAATTAAAAAGATGATAAAATACGCTTGTTCTTTTTATTTAATGTTTATACACTACCATAATAATTTTTATAAAATAATAATAAATATTATATTAATTAATATCTAGTCATATCGTGTCCTCGGTGTAGGATTTCCAAGTGATCTGAAAGTGTGTTGTTAAGCCACTGCGGGATGTTGAAGTCACCGTCTTCGAACCCTGCTGGGACAAAAATCCAACCATGTTATGGGTTGGTGTGGTCGCTGCCTTCTCTTCAAACCACGTGTTAATCGCTACAGATCTTGGTAATAAATTAACAAACGTTATCTAGTCATAATGATAGTTCCTAAAATATATTGTTTTACAATTTCAAATTAAAAATTAAAAATTTTAGTTTTTATATTAATATAATATATAATATAACTATAGTTATATAATATATAACCATATATACGTAGTTGTACAGATATAATGTTTTTTTTTTTTTTTTTTTTTTTTTAATTAATTTTTTGAATTTTAATGTTTCGTTAATATTTTTTATTTTAGATTTGAACTTTAGATGATCTTTTAGTATTTATTTATTTTATTTTTCTCATTTTTAAGTTTTAATGGATTTTTACTATTTTCAAACAATATATATATATATATATATATATATATATATATATATATTTTTTAATTATTGAGAGTAAAATTCTTTTAATTTTTAATTTTTAAAACAAATATATATATTTTTTAAGGAAAAATTTTAATTTTTAATTTATTTTTAGTTTTGTCCCTTTTTAATGTTTTTCCAAATTTGCCTTTGATTACATTTTAAATGTATTGTTTTCATGGTATTATGCATTATGTCAAATTTGGAGTGATAAACTAAGATTTTAAAATTAAGTATTTAAGGGTTGATTTGATGATTTTGTTTGCCATAACAATAATTTTGATTACCACTTTAAAAATGTAAAATATTTTAATACCCCAAATTTAAAATGTGTTCTACCAGTAGAAGACATTTCAATTTGATGGTTGATTTTGAGGTTTTGGTTTCAATGGTACCAATTACCAAAATACTATTTTAAAATATCTATAAATTTAACGCTTTGAAAAAGAAAAAAAAAAAATGTAACATCATTTTTTTATTTAAGTGTCGATTTGAAGGTTTTTATGAGTCATTGTATGAGTTTTAAAAGTCATGTTTGAAAATGTTGTACTTGACCATTGAAAAATGGTGCTACTGGTAGCGCCATTTTTTGATTTGGGGTTGACTTTCATGTTTTTTTGCAAAAATATGGGTTTTAAATGCATGCTTTGAGGTCACAGCTCTCATTAAGTTGGTAACTCTGTTTGTGTCATCCCCTCAGATGATCTTTGGGATGTTAACAGATCACCAACCATCCCTCCTCCTTGTCTCTATCTCTCCCCCACTCACACACACAATATCTCTACACCACCTTCTCTCAAACACACTCTCTCCCTACCCCTCTCCCTCTACCCATATACCCTTGACTTATTATGTAACCTACTCCCCCTTTTCCTCCCTTCTCACCCCACCCCTCAAGACCACCTCTCCTAGTGCTAATTTCTCTCCCTCGTGTTCTTCTCCTAACTCCTTTAATTCTCACATGTCGATCCACATTCCCCCTCTTATCACCTTCTATCAAAACCCTCTAATGTATTTTTCCTCCTTTCATTCATGCCCACCACTCCCCCCCTACCCATTGACCCTTTGTCTCCTCTCACCTCCATATACCCCCACATCATAACTTCCCCTCTAGTGTTCTCTTGGATCCTATCCTAGTCCCCATTTATGTTTCTACACTCTCCCCATTCACTTATCCCTCCTTTTATTTATCCAACAATCATCTCTTCTCATCTCCTCCCCTTTCCCCTCCCCACTTCATTATTAACTCCCCCAGCATACCCTAATATCTCTCATATATTCACTAGATATCCCCACCTCTATCCCTCCTCCATCCTACCTCCTCACCTTCCTTTCTTATCTCACTATTTCCTTTACCCCATCCCCATATTCCCTAGTGGAGACAGCAAGCATCTCTTCTATTGGTCCCTTCCTGCTTCACCCTTCCAATCTTCATTCCAAGACGATATCCCCTACCTGAATGTATAAAAAAATATAGGAATAGAGAGAGAGTAGAGAGGAACTAATGGAGGGAAGGGAGGGATGAAGGTGGGGGCTGCAATGATAGCATATATATATATATATTCATATATATAGAGAGAGAGAGAGAGGAAATGGGGAGAGAATGGTAGGGATGGACATATATATATGGAGTTTTATAGGTAGGGAGAGAGATATTAATGAAGGTATAAAGAGAAGGAGGGACATCATCACCTTTTCCCCTAGACCCTATTCCTTCACTAGCCCCTCTTCTCTAGGGCCATATTATTTCCCTAGGAACATTAACACCATTTTCTCATAGGTTTGGGCCCCCTTCACCCTAGGTCCCACATTCCTTCATACCATAACCTTAGCCCCTTGCCCTTCATCCCTAACCCTATCTATAAGAGAAACCCTTGGATCCCAATTTAGTATATCTAATCATCCTTTTCTTTGATCCTTCATTGATGGATATCAATTCCATTTTACTTATTCCACATAGTCCCCACCATCCTAACTATAACCCCCTCTTCCCTTGGGTCCCCACCTCCCAACTAGTCCCCAACACTAGTCCCTTGGCACCAATCTCTTGGACCCTAGCTCCATCTGTACTTGTCCATTTGTGATTCTTTGGAATGTTACTCACAAGAGTGGATGTGCACTTGAGAACACATGTGTTCTCTGGTGAGGAATGTTTGTGCATTGTTGTGAGGAATACACATGCATTGTTGTGAGTTATATATGAAGGAGGGAACAATGCCCAATTATTTTTTCTCTCAAATCAAGTCTCTCAAAATTCTCTCAAATCAAGTCTCTCATTTGCATATCACCTAATTTCCTCTCTGTAAAAATATAAACATGAACAATTATTATGTTTTTTAGTGTAATTGGAAAGATTTTTTTTTTCTTTATTTTGTAATTGAAGACAATTTTTGTGTAATTGGAAGGAATTTTTGTCTTTTGAGTGATTGTTGAAAAATATTCTTGATGTAAATCCATTTAAACACGAGGAACAAACATAATCATGAAAGAATGTTTTCAAAGAAGTAAATTTATCCCATTGAAAGTTCAACGAAGAAATAACAAAGGAAAGGTTAGGTATGTAAAAACACACATGCTTTAGTAGAGGCCAATCCAAATTATAGCACACAATATGAAACTATTGTTTATCATGCATCTCCACAAGAAAGATAGGTACATATTTCAATAGAGAAAAATCAAGTTCAAAACTATAGTGAACCTCCAATGATTGTTTCATGAAGACAATTTGTTATGGATGACCAGATGATGATGGATTTTATTGGAGTTGATTGGATGAAATTAGAGAGGAAGTTGGTGCATAGCCTCTTATTGAAAAATTTCCTATGCCCAAAGATGTTGCTCAATAGTGAGACATTCTAGAAACTACCCATGAGCATTTCCACTCTCCTTCCCCAATTGTAACTCCACAATAGAGATGTCAAGGGTACTAGAATATGGGTCCATCATCCCTACATAGATTGAGCAATGTGTATGTCAAATTAAATGAATTCAAGCGGATGAAATTTCTCTACCATCACTTCAAGGTAAGTTACCTAACCAAAAGTATTCATTACTCACATATTAAATTATTAAAAATATTTTGCATCAAAATAATGCATGAGTAAATCAATTTTTTTTCTTCTTAAAATATAGGAGTTTGACTTTCTATTAGGATAATTTGAGGAATTAGAACACTAACAATTTCATTAAAAAATAATCATATTTTTAGAATCTTCTGTCTTCTTTTCAAAAAATTGGTAACCAATCTCATTCTCAATATCATAATGCATCCTAACGTGTCTTATCACAATCAATTGTTAGCAAGATCACAAGAAAAAAATATTTTCTCAAATAAACATCTCGTATCATTAAATGAAATGTAAAAAACCTTTGAAGGTATTCTATTATATGATATAGTCTTGGCACATGTGGAAAAATTGATTTTTTGTGTCTTCACTGGTAGGCTACCTAATTTTGATATGAACTTAATTGGAGAAGTTAAAGGACTAGTACATAATGTTTTACATGAGAACATTTGGCCTTCTTCCAACCAAAAATATGTACTAAAATTTAGAAGGGGTTATAGGAGCCATGAACCCCACATTAAACACTTTCTTGACATAACAAAGACAAAATTGTATGAGATATTTAGGAATGTGCATAGTGAACTTAACTTTGGCCAAAGATCTTTCGAGAAATGCAATCCTTGGTATGTTAGGATTAACATAATACGTAACACATGTTGTTGTAGATACCACATTGAATACCATTATTATTATCACACACACACACACATTGTGTATATTGCATAACATTCTTATATTAGAATGATCAATTATATTACCACTGAAATCATCTAGAGACTTTATTCATAACATTTTGTGTACAAGTCCAGAGGGTTGTAATTTTTATCAAAATGTTTTCTTATATGGGACATGCCCCAAGTGTGGAATGACATTATTGAGCAAGTGCATGCATGTAAGTGATGATTATGAATTAGGGAGGAAGGGGTTGACTTGGGAATCTTCAAAATATGTCACATATGATAATTGGGGAAGGCACGAAAGGAAAAACATATATTTGGTGAATTTCCAGTTTAGTAATGAGTACTTAAATGATATCTTTTCTTTCATATTGCATTTTGAAATGTGAGGGGGGGAAGCATTATAATACATAATTTATATATGTATTTATTTTTTGCCCACTAGGTACAACTTTATGACTTTATCATGCATTTCTTCGAAAATACTCAGCAATATGTTTAGCATGTCCATAGAGATCAATGGAAGGATGAAACTTTTAGAATATGTAGAGATACACTTCATGTTGGTACTATCTTATCAATGGTTGATTTTGCTGAGAAATACAACATTCAACTACAAAATGAGATTTAAATCCATTATTATCACTCAGAGAAGGTCAACATAATGGTCTATATCACATATAGGCATGGTAGATATAGTACTAAATAAAACAAAGTTATATTGAAAGAGTATCACTTCTACATAAGTGATGCTAGGTGCCATGACTTAGCTTATGTACATTATTTATTTTAGTTTTTCTACAATCACTAGAAGGAGAATATTATATAGATGGATCAATATTGGATTTGGTTAGACGGTTGTGTGGGCCAGTTCAAAAATTCTCATGTGTTTCAATAGTTGTGTATGTTGCACAAAAAATAGAAGGTGCGACATATTTGGAACTATTTCAAGACTAGGCATGGGAAAGAGGATCATGATGGAGTAGGTGTGTACATCAAAACTGTATTATGTAGGAAATAAATGAAGTTGACAACTAGTTCCCTCATTTGAGATGCAAAATCCATTGTTAAATGGTGTTATTTAGTAATCACAAAGTGAACAAGAAGGAATCAAGACTAATCAATCATGAAAGGACATGTACAAAGATTTTTTTTGGAGGTGGCCTATGTAGATCAATTGTAGTCATATGAATTTAAAATAATTGTCTATGGAACTCATGTATTTCATTTAGTTCAACATCAAACAATACTATAGTTTAAATATCTATGGGAAAACACTCTTTCTTCTATGATGTATGTGGTAGTAGGGAATGTGAAAAATGTGAATCTATGGATTGGGTTTATAGGTGGGATTGTGTATCACTCCCCATTGGTTGACATATAGCTTCCAAATCATACTAGTTGGAGGAGTACCCACCAAATATTTCAGTAGATTGTGATCACATCTCAGATCTCGTACAACTAGGTTTAGTGACTATTATATTAATTTTGGTTAACTAGAATGAATTTATTTATTATAGACTAAAGGTGGTTATTTATTTCAATATTATATACTAGGTGAAGTTATAATAAACCATTTTACAAACTCAGTTGTTGGTGAAAACCTCCATCTACAAACAATGTCAAGGAAGAACTCATCAAAGGTGTGGTACTTCCTACCTTACTATGAATATGAGAATTTAATGGATACCATTAGTATTAGAAATGATATTGATGGTGTATCTGAATGAACATAGGTAGCCGGTAGCCAAGTATGCATTTTTTTCTATTATATTTTGAAGTATGTGTGTTGTTTGTAATTTTTCTTCAAATCTCAATTCATTTATAAATGACTCCTAATTGTTGTTAATGAATGAGTATAAATTTATTGTCCTTCATTGCGCCTAGGTTATCTAAAGAATCACAGGAACATGAAACTTCGTCAATAACAACAATGGTGTTTCTCAACACCACCCTAATTATTTTAAGAAATATGGGCTTGGGATCGCATCTAGAAGTAGAAAAAATAAGCTAATTATGTCCTTCTATATCAGATGTGAATATAGCTTAAAATGCAAAAATTACCCTTGTACAAGAGTGAAAATGCATAAGAATAATACATTATTTTCCTTATTTAGTATTTTCTCAACATAAGTTTCCATGCAATGTAAAAGTGGCTCCCAATCATTGGCTCCTAATATATATCCCTATCCCACTTCCGTATTGGTACCCTATCTCCATCAAAATCCTACCCC
>SNQJ01S0162547.1:0-16052 GCA_010110895.2 Picea sitchensis
CTGAAACTATACAGTCGGGAGCTCAGCTCTACCATCGATGCATACCAAAATGGAAAAAATGCCTACATATACTCAAAACGATAACAACGGCGGAACCAAGAAACTGCATTGAAGGCTTTGCGTCTACATGGCTTCTGACAACACGGAGCTGCGATCTTTGAATGGTTGTGCAACTTATGGCAGACGCGATCAGTCTTCTGACAGTTTATTCAGCGAATCGACGTGCTTTTAATTCATTGCGGGACGTCCCCATTATGGCGGAGACGATGTCTAACCACCACCAACCACTTCAATAACTTCTTCTTGGGATTGATAACGGCCTAGCCAACTCAGCATCTCGGGATAGGGAATACTTCTCGCGCTGCCACTTGGAACAACTGAATAGCTTGAGGGACAGATCTGAAGGCCAGCACGGAGGGGAGGACATGGTGTATGGTAGGAGTGATGGCGAGAAGTGAGAGTGATGACAGAGAGGGGCAACAGGGGATGATTCATGGTGGAAAACAGCCAGGTAGACGGGGCGAAGACGGGAGAAACGGACTTGCCTTCGGGTGAGAAACTGATGTGTAAAGGAATGGGAAGTGTGGCAGGCGATGAGTGGGTGATGAGAAGAAGGGAAGGCCACGCGAGCCAGAGAGGAGGGATGAATGGGCGACACACGGCAGCAGGGGAAAGGCGGGCAGAAGGATGACATGGTGGAAGGCGGGCCCATATGGGTTAAGGACAGGACAGCTGAGAAGGTTGGGGCCGCACGAGGGCCGTTGATCTGGGCGCCTCGATCGTAGCCGTCGGAAAGCTGCACATGGAATCTCGGACCCCCCCCCTCCGCTTAAAGGTAGAAAGGCATGGGGGGGTCCGAAAAGGTCTTCATTTCCGTTGATCCGGGTGCGCTCATCTGGGCCGTCGGAGAGTTGCGCCCCCGATCTCGGACCCCCCCCACCTCGCCTAAAGATCGAAAGGCAAGGGGGGTCCGAAAATTGTTGTGCGTCGTCGATCTGTGCGCGCAAATCTGGACCGCTCGGACTTGCTTGCTGCTTACCATAGGCGCATTATCGCTTGAGACTTTGGACAAGTGGGTTTTAACCCATTCTTTTGATATCTAACCCCCTAAGCAAGAAATATCGCTAACATCAGCCAAGTTGAATTGGCATTTGATGTTATACTCAACATTATGGGCTTACCAAAAGTTTGTTAAGACTGCAATAGGTTTCTCACCTTTTCAACTCGTTTACAGGTTGGAAGCAGTCTTTCCTATCGAATTTCAAATCCCATCCCTAAAGTTGGCAGTACAATTACTTCCAGACACTTCTCCACTTGAAGAGTGGTTATTATACCTTGAGCAGCTCAATGAGCAGTGTCGTGATGCGGCCTTGGCCAACGAGGGTCACAAACATAAAGTCAAGTGTTAGTATGATAGGTCCATTCGTCCTTGGATTTTCACTAAAGGTGACCTTGTCTTGGTCTATGACCAAGATAAGGACCCCCTGGGGGCAGGAAAATTCAAAACCATGTGGTTTGGACCTTTCATCATAAAAGAGGTTCTAAAAAAGGGCCCTTATTGTCTGGTTGACTTTGAAGGGAATGCTTTGGCAAAGCCTAGAAATGGACTCTACCTCAAGAAGTATTACTCATAGGTAGGTCACCATGGGTAACTTTTTGTAACATATGTATAGTCTTTGTACTATTACTTTCTAGTTTCTTTTAATGTTATGGACATGTCATTTTTGATGCATCTTTCATCACTGTGGTAGATGTTAAGTGAATCCGAGGTGTTCATTGGGTATGCAGACGGTGCTAGCCGACACACTCGGAGGCTTGCCTCTGCATCTTGGGTAATTTTTTCACCTCGAGGCCAGTTATTATTTTCTGGAGGTATATGCTTAGGTGACACCACAAATAATGTCGCCGAGTATAGTGCAGTTATTGAGTTTCTTTTTGACACCTTGTCATTTGATATCTCTCATCTCTGGGTCTATCTTGATAATCAGCTGGTTGTGTCTCAGTTAAATAGAGTCTACCATGTTCATGATCTGACTTTACATTGACGATTCCTTAGGGTACGTCTCTTAGAACGAAGCTTTGATTATATTACATATTTTTATGTTCCTAGGAGATTAAACCAAATTACAGATACTCTAGCTAATCAAATTTTAGATTGGCATCTTGCATACATATGAAAGGACATACACATAAACATGTAAATACATTTTTTGAAAAAAAGATCCATAAGACACAAAAGACATAAAAATCCATACATAACATCATAGTCACTAGAGTACATAGGTGGATGCAAGCGCCTCAAAAATATGACCAATAATGACTGATGGGGATTATGCCCTCAAAAAATATATACAAGTAGTGCTCTCGACACGTGAAAAGTCTAACTAAGGTCAGGGCTTGTGGGCCCTGTTGTACTGATATTTTCCAAATGCCGAAACAATCGGACCCACATCTGTAGTGCCCCCACTACATGAGGCTGCATAGATGGTAACAGATCCTCAATCTCTACCATAGGGACTGTGCGAGTGAGCGCAATAAAGTTCCACTCGACTCATCTCAACACCCTCTCAGCCTCCCCGACTAGAAGATCTCCTCCTGTTGTTGGTTCCCCTGCGGTGGAAGGTGCGGCCCCTAGCCGAGGATGATGCATGTTCCTCACATAGTCTGCAAGTCACACTGGTCCCACATATGCACACGACAAACACATATCCATCAAATACTTTGGCATAAAAAAAAATTATATATAACAAAAACAACATAAAAATTACATATGTTTCACAAAAAAAAAACAACAACAAAACAATGATGTAAACTTACCCATCTCTCCTCACTCCTCATCAAGAGGTACTGGTATCTCATGATCTCTCGAGAAATCAATCCCAGCATAAGGGTAATCCTCTATGACTGGGATCTATCGCGACAACCAAGTGAAGAAATCATCGTCGAAGGACTCATTGGTCCTTCCACCACCTTGTTGTGGCAGTAACACTGCCCATCTACAAACTGCAGGAAGAGAGGCCTGATGTCCTCATACCACTACTCGAGGACTGAAGCTTGAAACTCTTTCAAAGAAGAAAGAGAATAGAATGGTCCCAAACCCGAAGTTCCTCTGTGTCCGCGACCGAGAATTTGTCAATTGCCTCTTCATACAATCTAATAATGTTGTGCTCCAATCAAATATTTGTGAATTTAAGCACTGGAATGCATAGTTCATCTGTGCAAGGGATGTCTGATGTAGAGCCATAGAACTAGTGATTTTCCCAATAAGAAACACAATATCTTTCAACGATAAGTCAGTAATCTTGCTTATGGGCACCTGTGAGCTCGATCGATCTGTACTAGCCTCACAGTAAAGTCCTATCAATTCCTCTATGTTATGTGGTCCCAAAGGAAATGTCTGGAAGTTGAATGGTTCCCCTCTCTTGGAGAGGCTAGTCAAAAAATATATATCCTCTGTCGTGGGCACCAGTGACTTCCCCTCTAACATAAACACCTCTACATCCGGATGCCAATAATCAACCAAGGCATTTAGTAGCCTAGGTTGTGCCCGTATAAAAGGACATAAGAAGAACTTGAGCAGCCCACATTGCATCAAGGCATCCATAGCATTGGGATCTTCCTCGACCAACTCACTAACCTCCTCATGCTCTCTTTCTCTCCAGTGAACATACATCTTGCAAAACACCAAGGTTTAGGAGGGTCAACCCTTGTTTTTTAAACTTCTTTCATTCAATAAGGGGGTCCACATGGGCTGTAATGCTGACAGTCACGTGTACATGCGTGCAGTTTTTATTCCGCCTAAATGTACACGTGGCCTTTCCTAAGACAACCCACGTGGACCTAGGGCTGACCTTTTGAAGGTCGACACCCCCCCAAAACATGGAACCCAAAGAAAAAATAAAGATTTAAATTGCAAGATAAGAGATTTTGTACTTACTTGGTACAGACAGATGGTCGTTTCATCCACTGTAGCTCCTGGAATCACCACTTTTATCAAAGGGTTTTTTTTGGCTCCAGAGTCAATTTCCAAATCAGTAATGGTGATAATGAGTTGTCAACTTCTATTTATAGACTTTTTGGCCTCTTTTTGTCACTTTTTTGGCCCCCCTTATCATTTTCTTTAAAACAAAAACCATTTAGAGTGATTCAGGAGTTGCATTGGAGGGGTATGATCAGGTATCGGGACAATTTTTTGGAGTTTTGAGTAACTTTTGAGGGTCCGTGGAAATTTTTTAGATAATCAGCTTGAGCATATAAGTTAGGTTTCTACCCTGAATTTTGTATCTCATTGTCTTTTTTCCTTTTCCATAGAATCAATCCCATCAGGTTGCAACATGGAACCATCATTGCTGCTTTAGAAGTGTCACGAGTTGATGGTAGAGCTTACCGGAACATGGATGCCCCAGGTAGATCCTAGTTGCATTATGGTGTCCATGTTGTCTCTGATCATTGTAGGCTCATGAGTCCTTGTTGTTTTTTTCGGATTATGAGTTTGATCCTCATTTTCATGATTCCTTTTCACTCTTGACCTCACCCTCGAGATTCCCAAAAGACATAACAGGTCTTCTTTTAAGACCTTTTCAGACCCTCCAAACATGAAAAGATTATCGAGCAATCTTGTGGCCTTTCACTCTTGTTAAACTAAAATTTGAAGTCACGTCTGCCCGACGATAGTTTACCCCTTTTTCGGTCTGGATGGTCAACTGTACAAACAAAGGTATACTCTAAGGAACTTTAGTTCTCTAGAAGAGTACTCTCAGGTATCGTTTTAACCCTTTTTCGGGCCTGAGGGACTAAATTTATGAAAAAGGAACCCCCACAGAGTCCATAGTTAAGCTGTTTTCAGACTCCCTAAAATTGAAAAGATCGTCAAGTGACCTTATTCTTTCACACTCGTTAAACTGGTCCAGAAGAACATTCCTGACGGAGTCCATAGTTAAGGTTTTTTCAGACTCTTTAAAAATGAAAAAATGGTTGAGTGATCTTGTCTTTATCACACTCGTTAAAATGGTTTTGAATAGACGTCTTGTCGGTGCTAGTTTACCCATTTTTTGAACCGACTAGACTACCTTCGAAAAAGGTAACCCAATGGAGTCTCCTTTTACGTTTTTTTTCAGACTCTCTAAATAAGAAAAATCACCGAGCTTATCTTCTCTAGGCTTGTTAAACTTACATCAAAGGAAGTTACCATTGTGTGTTTTGTTAACCGCGTTTGCATACCTACGTCTTTGGTCCAAATGCTAATTCCATGTTGCTCTCAATTGAACCATCTGAAGCATACCTTATACGCAAGCCTTGTAGCACTTTGCCTCTGCGTCTTGACACCTTTGGCCCCTGGAGGATTTTTCTCAAGTGTCATTGTTCTGAACATCAGTCTTGTCCTTTCACCTTGAACTTGTATGTTTGTAACACTCATTCCTCCATTGTAACATAACATTCTTTCATTCTTTTTTCCAAAATCATTGAAAAAGACAAAAAAAATTCAAATATACCCAAAAAAGAGGAAGGGAAAAGTATTTTCTTTATTGGCAGCACACTAAGTCGCCCTTGGATAAAGCACATCTATCCATTTGTTCATCAAACTCTGGGATTTAATAATACCTTAGGAAGTTGTTCTCACTACATAGAGCAGTGTCCTCCTCCGTTTGGTTATTCTTCCAAACATATGGAGAGTTTGCGTTGCCTCCTGCCTCGTAAACTTATGATTAATTCCATGTTGCTTGAGTCTCATCATTTTTCATGTTGTTATCCAAGGGAAGTTTTTACCAAGCTTGAGTCGACCCGTCTGTAGTTTGTCTCTTGCCCTCATACCCGACCATCCTGAACGGCCGATCAAGTCTTTGTTTGAAATCAATGAAGCCTTTAGTCTAATCATCAAGATTCTCTAGTCCATGACCGACGGGCCATCAAAGACCTCTGGGTAGTGAAGTCACACACTCATATTACACTCCTACCTAAGTTTTGAATATTTTGAAGTTGTTTCTCGAGCTCTGAAGACCTCATATCTAGCCATTAGGCCTTATCAGATTCTAAGAAGATGGATACTCTACATGTATATCTTTTCAATTTCGAGATGTATCTACACCGTGTATTGTTCACGGCTACACTTTATATAGTTATATGACATGGATATATAGTGTATTTGATTGGTAGCCATGAGTTTATTCTATCCCGAGCATGGGTATGCCCTCCTCAGTGAGACAATTGTTATTTTTGCAGACGATGACTCCCAATTTCTGGTCCCTGGGCTCACTTGTTCGGCACATCAATAAATATTGTTAATGTATTTTAGCCATCAGATGATCTTCTGACCTCACACATTAGGGGGCATCTATTATAACCCTAATTTGCACTAGACATGCTTACCTGGCATCAGGCCATCTCAGATTCCTTCTTTTCCAAAGCACTGCTGAACAACTCTTCTTAAAAACACTTTTTATAAAGGCCCACGCATCCTGGTCTATTATTGCACGCGTGTACACACTCGCTGACCCAAAACAGCCCGCGGGTACCTACAAAAGCATGAAAAAATGAAAGTTGTTGAAAGAACACATAACTTTGGATGAGTTAACTAAACCTTCTGGCCATGCATGGACGAGGGTTCGTCCAAATACCTAGCTTCTTATAGCCTATAAAAGAAGGGTTATGAGAATCATAGTAAAGAAACTATACCCGATTGCGCATTCCCTTTGTCCCAACCCTTTAGCCATCCTTGTGCAAAGAGAAAGATAGAGAAAAGAAGTTGGAGGACAGTTGAAGAGGATTCCATGACCAATTTCATGGAGCAGTGACCAACTTCATCATTGTAAGTTGATTTTTTGAAGTTAATAATAAAGAAATACTTTTCCCATCCCACCATATGAGGTTTTCATGGTTTATTGCATACTTGTTTATCGAATCTCTAACCCATTAATCTATATATCAAATGCATGTGGAGTTTGTTGTTTGTTTTGTGTGAATGCAGGTCAGCCTTGGGAGGAGAGATACAATCAAAAAGTGATCAAGCGTGAGGAAGGATCTACATCAAACGCCTAAAATAAGGTATGCTCACTTGATCTTCTTAACTATGTATTTGCTTAAGAATAATGGGGATTAGGTCTGGGATGATGGTAGAAAGTAGAAATATTTAGGTCTTTTATGCATGCATAATTTAACCCTAAGTGCTAGTCCGTAGAGGGATTTCCCACTCACAACACTCATGGGCTAATTTTCCATGTTTTTTCACAAAACAAGATTCATTATTCTAAAAATGATTCGCCCAAATTTTATAGGATAAAATTATTTTACCTTAAAAATCACCAAAATTTTATAAAAACTATATAAAATCCTTAGAAATTTCAATATTTTTAAAAAAATATCACCAAACATTTATAGTTTGCATATGAAGAATTAGTAAGATTCGCCAAGGTTTCTACATTTTAAAATAAATTTCCATCCTTAAAATCACCCCTACATATCATGACAGACACATCAATAGGAAGGCGTTCAAACAAGGTGATCTAGTATTGGTATATGATAGAAAATTCATAAAACACCCTGGGAAGTTTAGAACACATTGGCTAGGGCCATACGAGATCGCTTATGTTACAGAGGGAGGAGTTGCGCAATTGAATACTCTAAATGGGGAGTGAAAGGAAGGTTTATTGAATGGGATCCGGTTGAAATTGTACTATGACAACTAGATGCCTCATAGATCTCAGTAAAATCATGAAGAAAAGGATATAGGTACCAGGTGCAATTGAATCTGGGTATCAGACACAGAAAATACAGTCTGCACAAGGGAAAAAGAGGAGGCATTGAGAAGAAAGTAGAGGCTGCACTTCATAGTCTCAAGTTGAAATAAAACATGAAGCTCAGATCTAAAGTGCCTCGAGATGAGTCATAGGTGAGTTTTAGGGGCCTTTTGGCCCTTGGTTATGGAAGTATGTGAAGATCAAGGAAGAAAAGGGAGAATGCGAACTTTGTGGAAGACACAGTGACTGTTACTAGGTCGAAGTGAGAAAAAGAGAAGAAAAGATGGAGCGAAGTAATTCGTTGAACGAAGAGATCGAGGATGACAGATAAGCAAGAAAGACAGATCATGGAAAACTCTACAAGCTAGAAAAGCCATTGTTGGATGATTTGGAGCATGACACAAGATGGAAGGAAAGACAGGCTGGTGAAGCCCTAAAAATATGTGTTAATTTGACCTAGGGTTTTAGACACCTAAGGTTTGGGTATCTAGGGTTTTGGACACTTAGGTTTCGGCCTAAGGATGTTAACGAGTAATGTATAAATAGAGGTATAAAGGACCTTGGATGGGTTGGTGTTATAATTATTGTTGTTGTCTTTGTCATTGTGTGATCAAGTGTGTAGTAGTGTGTGAGAAAGAAGTGTCGAGTACGAGAGATTTTTGGTATTGTAAGATCTTCAGCTGGGTGCACAGGGAGGGGAGAGAAAGAGAGGAGAAGAGAGAAGATTTGCTATATAAGAGTGCAGACAAGAACTATATGCTTTACCTTAATATATTATAACACAGTTCTATGGACGTAGCCCTAGAGAGAGGGTGAACCACATATATTTTGTGTTGTGTGTGATTGGTATTTTATGTTTGTCATTGATATACTGTGATTGCATTACTGTTTTAGATCTGATAAGTAGATGTGCAGAATAAATCTAAGATGATAAGTGATATATGAACGATGTCCTATTCTTGTGTTAGATCCACTTGATATCCCCTTTGGTTGTAGACATCCTTGTCCTACAACCCCCTCATAACTGCTTAGAGTGATACTTCATCTGCTTCATAGGTGTTACTGAAAGGGCCAGTAGTTAGGGCTTGTTGGTGCGCTCTTGGAGGTGAACCCTGGATCTGCCCCTGTGCCAACAATGACAAAGCATCCAGTGTGCATTCTCCTTTGTAGTAGGACCTCGTGACTTTGCTAGAAATTATGTAGCAATCGATCCTGACCGGCTCAGGTAGTATGGGGTCGATCTTGGTTGTGCACCCCTCCTATGTGTATGGAACCTCTCATATAGATTTGAATCCCCCTTCTTATTTTTTTTATTTCTAGGGCCCTGGAAACATTTGGAGACATCCTCACCCTCGAGGGACAGTCCATTAAGATGGTGAATTTCCTTTGGATGGAATGGATATCTCCTATCCAACCACAGAATTCTGTCATTCACCCTGCTAATCAGAAACTTGGTATACCTCACAACTTCCTCAGTGGTGCTGAAAACAGGTAAGTCCCTGAGGTTCATGATGGTAGATTTGAAAAAATTGATAAACTCGGGCTTCGACACAAGCTGCATGCCTCCAAAATCATCTAGAGTGACACCCTATAAAACATATATTTTCATCTGAGGGAACAATATTGGGTCTATCAGGTCGAGGTCAAGGAGCTTGACTTGCTCAACCTTCCCCTTGAGATCGCCCATGACCTCGACCCGGGGGTCACAGGGATCATCTGGTACTGCATCCTTTGAAACAAAACTTCAGCTCCCTATATCTCTCACAATGTTCAGTCTGAACTATCATCAAATTGGATAGGATAAACAGGGATTGGGGATCATGACTAAGGGTCGAGGGATTATACAGTCTTTCTCACTCTTCAAAATTCGTAAATCTCTAAGTTTGTTCTGGGAAACAATGCATCCTACACCAAGTTATCAAACCTTTATACCCAGGCTGAGCTGGTAAGTTTTGTAATAACTTTTATTCATCATTACCTTATAGATGCAACTTGGATATGAGTTGTTCGACGAGTCTGGTTAACAGGGTAAATCTCTCAGGTGATCTCGACATTTACTGGGCAAGTTGGTCAAGGGCGTGGCCGATTTCAGACCTTACTGTTTAACAAATGAGAATCATGGCATGAATAATGATGGAATATTTGCGTATCATGGCTTTATGGCTTAATCAAATTCAGACGGGATACGGTAGTAGTAATAAAGGCTATGACTGGACTAGGTTTGTGTGGCACATGGACTCATATTGCATCCAGATTCTCTCTCCCTCTGACCACAAAGGGGTCCCCATCATATTAATGATTGTCATTAATAGTTTCTTGATGTTTATGATCCTATGTTGTTGACTAAGTAGTTATGCATCAAAACAACACTTAAACAGAAAAATGAACTACATGCCATGTCGCAACAATGCACTCTTCGACTTTATTAACTGAATTCACAAAAATTTGAAAGAAAATTCAAATCTAACTAATATACATGCTCCTTCAGACTAGAGAAACAGTCCTTTAGCTTATTTTTGAGATAGATAGGGCTTAAGGAGAACACCATTCACCCATATTGGTCGCAACATACCATCTAGTTGCGCAAGTATGACTGCTCCAGATGGTCGGATCTCCACAACTATAAATGGTCCCAACCAATGCATGCACAACTTTCCTGGATGTTTTTGGTACTGATTATCATAAAGTAGGACCTTGTATCCTTGCACAAATACTTTGGTATTAATGTGTCTATCATGCCAAGATTTCTGAACTGACTAATGAAAGTCTGATAAAAGCCTATTTTCTTCAAGTTCTTGTAATTCCATGAGCCTATGCACAATTGATTCATCCTTCGACATGTGTGTAATCTATGCAATGTACAAACTTGGAGTAATGAATTTTGTAGATACTACAACCTATTTCCCATAAAATAGCTGAAATGGATTGTACTTGTGGATTTTCTTTGTGGTTGTCCTATAATCCCATAACACTGTTGGAACTTTGTCATCCCAATCCTCTCTGTTTATGCAATAGACCTTCGTTAATCCTCTCTCCATAATATTTTTAAACACTTCCACTATTCCATTGGCTTGTAGATGGTAGGGAATACTATTATGATGTTGGATCAATAACTATGTTGTAATCTTTGCTATTGTACTACAGATAAAATAAGCTCCCTGATCACTAGTCAAACTTCTAGGACATCCAAACCAAGTGATAATATTTTCAAAAATGAACCTAGCAGCAATATTAGTCGAGCAATATTGAAAAGTTTCTGCCTCATCCCAATGTGTAATGTATCCAGTTGCGGTAATAATATACCTATCCTTTGAATGCTTGGTTGTGGGGTTGTTCGGCCCAATGAAGTCAACTTCCCACTTCTCAAATTCTTGTAAATCCCAAATTGGTTGAAGTGGAAATTCATCTCATTGTGATGGCTTACCTACTCTTTGACAAACATCGCATGATATAGCATATGCCTTTTCAACCTTGAAGAGTGTGGCCCACCATAGTACATCTTGGAGGACTTTCTGTGCAGTGGCCTTTCCTCCAACATGACCTCCCACAACTCCATTGTGGCACTCCCATAGTATGTCTTGTATTTCATGATCTAAGACACATCTCCTAAGGATACTATCTATTCCCAATTTATGCAATTGTCCCACAATCAGTTGATAGTCTGTTTCTCTAACCACCATGTGACGTTTCTGAGTTACGAAGTATGTTTCTAGGCAGGCCTCTGTACTTAAGAATATTGCTATGTCTTCCAGGTATTCTAGTATGGCCTCAACCCAGAACAGGTATGCATATGGGAGCTCGTCATCGACTACTCTACCACTTTCCCCTGACTCTAATCTAGACAGGTGATCAGGCCCTACGTTTTATCGTTCAGGTTTGATGATCACCTCGAATGAAAATTATTGAAACAGTAACAACCATCAACAAATTATTCCTTCCAACATAGGTTTGTTAACTAGATACTTTAACGCAGAATGATCAGTAAAGAACTTAAAATGAGAACCTAACAAATAATATCTAAACTTCTGCTATAGCAGGAAAACCCCTCTATGGACTACACCAGGGTTCTAAAGTCTAGGCAGAGCTAACCGTCTAAAGTCTCCTACTTTTAACAACTTTCCCGACATTACCCCAAAATCATACATAAAAGACAAAGTATAGGGATATGGTAGGCATAGCTTAAACTCTGCGTCCAGTTTCGATCCCTTTGTGCTCAGTTGTTTCTCGACTGCAGATCTCCTCCCAAGGCCAACCTGCATTCACCAAAAGACAAACAAAAAACTACAAGCATTCATTCTATATATGGATTAGTGGATTATACATCATAGCAAATAATGTAAACAAATTGTAAAGATTTAAGACATCATTTGGCAGGACGGAAAAAGTATTTCTTTATATTAATCTCACAAAAGTCGTTTACAATATGAGACCAAAAAATTCTCCTCAAACTAGATCCTGGGCACCTCTTCACCATGCACCAACTTCTTCCACATCATATTCTCCTCTTCAATTCTCTCTAGGGAAATGGAAAGAGCTTGCAATGGAGGAAGAAGGAATTCTGGATCAAACTCACAATGTGGTTGCAAATATTGGAGCAAAGGGAGAATACTAAAATGGGAAGAGTTTCTATGCTCTCATGCTTCTCTTGAAATGGGACCCCAACACCTTCTTTTATAGGCCAAAAAGCTAGGTATTAAGTTGGGTGACCGACTATAGGCGGTCAAAATATTAGTAATGGCCCAAAAGCCCGTATCCCTTTGCAATTTTTATTTTTCATGTTTTTTGCCAGTGTACGCAGGCTATAATGGTTCAACAAGCATGTGTACATGGGAAGTAGTGGTGCAGGGTGCATACATCTTCAAGAAAATGGTTTTTTAGAAGAGTTGTTCAATGATGGCTTGGAAAAGATAGCAAGTAAGATGGCCTGATGCTAGGTATGCATGTCTAGTGCAATTTAGGGTTATAACAGATGCCCCCTAATGTGTGAGGTTAGAGGAGCATCTGATGGCCGAAATAAATTACAAATATTCACCAATGTATGAAGCAAGTGATCCTAGAGACTAGAGTTTAGGAGGTGCCATCTGCAAAATAATAATTTGTCTCACCGAGGTGGCCATACTCATGCTCGGGATGAAATAAAATCATTGTTTCCAATCAAATACACTGTAGATCCATGTCACGTAACTATATAAAGTGTATCCGTGAGTAATACACAATGGATCTACATCTCAAAATCAAAAGATATACATGTATAGTATCCATCTTTAAGAAGATAATGACACCCGATGGCTAGAGATGAGGCCTTCATAGCTCTAGCAACAACTTCAAGATCTCCAAAAATTGGGTAGGAGTGTAATATCAATGTACGACTTCACTACCCAGATGTCTTCGACAACTTGTTGGGAACAGACAAGAGGATCTTGGTGATCAGGTAGAGAACTTCATTGATTTTGAACAAGGACTTGATTGGTCTTTCGGGGTGGCCTGGCATGAGGATAAGAGACAAACTGCAAAAGGGTTGAATCAAGTTTAGTAAAACTTCCCTTGGACAAAAGCATGAAAAATGATGAGACTCAAGAACCATGGCATTGACATAAGTTCACGATGCAGGAGGCAACACAAACTCTCCATATGTTCAGAAGGATAACCAAATGGAGGAGGACACAACTCTATGTAGTGAGGATAGCTTCCTAAGGTCATATTAAATCCCAGGGCTTGATGAACAAATGGAAGGATTTGATTTTTACAAGGGAGACTCATTGTGCTGCCAATAAAAAGAAAATACTTTTCACTTCCCCTTTTTGGGGTATATTTGATTTTTTTTGTTTTTTTCAATAATTTTGGAAAGCTTGAAAAAGAATAAAATAATGTTACGTTATAGAAGATGAACGAGTGTCGCAAACATACTAGTTCCAAGCACAAATAACAAACTGATGCTCAGAGCAAGGAGACATATGTAGGAAAAGGACACTCAGAAAAAATCCTCCATGGGTCAAGGTGTCAAGACGCAGAGGAAAAGTGCTACAAGGCTTGCGTATAAGGCATGCTTCAGATGGTTCATTTGAGAGAAACATGGAGCCGACATTAGGCCAAAGACACATGAATTCAAATTTGATTAATAAGAAACAATGATAACGTCCTTCGATGTAATTTTAACAGGCCCAAAGAAGGTAAGCTCGACATTTTTTAATTTTTAGAGAGTCTGAAAAAGCGTAAAAGGAGACTCCACTGGGGTGCCTTTTTCAAAGGTAGTCTAGTCGGTTCGAGAAAGGGGCAAACTAGCACCGAAAAGACATCTATACAAAACCATTTTAACGAGTGTGATAAAGATAAGATCACTCGACAATCTTTTCATTTTTAAGGAGTTTGAAAAGAGATTAACTATGGACTCTGTAAGGGATGTTCTTTTGGACCAATTTAACGAGTGTGAAGAAACAAGGTCACTCGACCATCTTTTCAATTTTAGGGAGTCTAAAAAGAGCTTAACTATGGACTCCGTGGGGGTTCCTTTTTTCATAATTTTAGTTCCTCAGGCCCGAAAAAGGGTTAAAATTGTACCTGAGAATACTCTTCTAGAGAACCAAAACTCCTAGAGTATACCTTTGTTCATACAATTTACCGTCTAGACTGAAAAAGGGTTAAACTACCACCAGACAGACGTGCCTTCAAGTTTTAGTTTGGTGAGAGTGAAGGGAAACAATATCTCTCGACAATATTTTCATGTTTAGAGGGTCTAAAAATGGATTAAAAGAAGACTCGTGGGGGCTACGACTCAACTATGAAACTAGTTCAGGTAGAGCCCACTGCTAGGATTAGACTAAGAGTCTCTTCGATAGTCAACTTGGAAAGTCTCCCAAAAGGGATGAAAACACAAACCATGGTATAAGTCCTCTCGTGGTATAGAAATCATAGTCATGGCTTCAAGGATAGCCTCATCTGAAGGTAATTCAAAATCTAAGAAATCATGCAAATGAGGGTCGACAATCCCAAAGGGTGAAGTAAACTGACCATATTCCATATGACGATGGAGGCTCTAGCCAAGAATGGCAGAGTCTATCAGTGAATAATCACAAGCACGAAGGATTGAGGATATACAAACAACAAAATCAGACTCAGAAGGAGACTCAATATCACTTGGAGGAAGAGGGGGAAGCAAGGGCTCCCATGCCCCCATTAGATAAACCAAAGGATCAATTGTTGAGACTAAGTCTCAAGAAGAAAAACATGATTGCACAGGTTCCTACTCAAAATCAATTGAACACCGAGGTTAAGACACCACATAATTAACCCGTGGTGAGGTAGAGTCTACACGGACACTAGGAACATATAAAGGGGAAGCCTGAACTAACGTTGAATTAGGATGGTGATTATCATATGTCAGCTGGTCTATAGTGACAATGCTTCCATTGTGAGGGAAATGAATCACCCGGAAGAGCGTAGACACCACAACGTTCATATCATATACATAATCATGCTCGAGAAGCATATTAAAATCTAACTGTCCTTGCACCACTATAATATCAATAAGGATAATCTTCCCACCTAATGATATAGGCAAGTGAGGAAGAATCCTCAAATATTCACTAGGACGTCTGTCATGTTATAACCCTATAATTTATAGGATCAACTGGTGACTGAAAAGTTATCACTTTAGTGTTTTGTTTGTCAAATGATTTTCCATTCTGTAAATAAATTGATAAAAAGAAAAAGAAAAGAAAGAAAAAGAAAAAGAAAGAAAAAGGAAAAAGAAAGAAAAAGAAAAAAGAAAGAAAAGAAAGAAAAAGAATAAAAGAGGGCATAAAAGAAATTTAAATAGAGCCCCATGCAATAACAATGACTTGGTCTATATAGTTTAAGCATGGCTAAGTCCTTTTAAATTGATGTCGATAGGAGTAGTGAATAAGCTTGGATAAACTGTTTAATCTTAGCCAAGCAAATTAGGTTATCTAGTGAATAAATTTGACCAAACTACCTAATCTTGGTCAAATAACCCTAGGATAGAGTGATTTCTTAGTCCAATAGTCTAATTTGGGCTAAATGTCATAGGTAATTAGGTTAGAGCATAGGGTAGTTTTCTTTATCTCAATAAAATAGGCATGATGATCTATGTTGAACCCTATCTTTGATGTTTGAAAGTTGAATGTCTAACTCCATGGTGATAAAAATAGGGAAATCTTGGACAAACCCACTTAAAGCGCTTATCCTAAGTTTTCAGAGAAAATATGAGTTTGCGCTCACAGATTAAAGACAACGCACAGATGAACGGCTGAGGTGTTGGCACTCAGATCTACGGTTGATAAGTTTTTCCAGACCCCCCCC
>SNQJ01S0162548.1:0-21585 GCA_010110895.2 Picea sitchensis
AGATTTTCTATTTCTTTTAGCTATCTTTGAAAACAAATTTTTTTAATTTGTTGCTTTGCATTAGATTGGAGGCATCCTTGCATTTGAAGTAGCGAAATTGCATGGTTTTTGGCATTTTTTTGGTCTTGAATTCTTAAAAATTCCCCCCCTCATGGCCGGGGGGCCAAGAATTGTGTGTTGGTGTGCAGTCTCTTTGGCTCATTTCTTGAAGATCTTGATATTTATGAGTTTAATAAAATCTTGGGACATTGTGCATATGGGAATGATAAACATTTTATCCTTGTAATATAGCTTTCATTGAAGTGAAATATTTGCATTCTCATTTATTTGCGTTGTTTAGAGTCGGTCAAAACATCATTTAGTCCACACAATCTTTCCTCTTGAGTAAACAACAGCCTTAAAATAAAGCGCTTATAAAAGTTGATTAGAGATTTTTATATTTTTTGGTAGAAAACCTACATTAGATTAGTTGTAGGGATTTGGAATAGGTGTGAAAGATAACTTTCCAAAGTTGTAAACAAACACAGAATATTGAGTTAGGGAGAAGTAAATCCACTTGTTACATTTTTTCCTGGGAATCCCTTCTAACACAAGGGTCAATCATGAGGTCGCATTAGGGGCGACATAGTTACTCACCCTGCTTTGTTGGTCTTAGTTTAGAGATTGTGCGTATTATTGGGGGTCACTTGAGAAGAAAATCATGTGTGGACCTTCTCGAGGAGATTTTAGGATTAGATACCCTGTCCTTGCGCGTGGATCAGGCTATCGACTGCTTCCCCATACATCATTGTTGTAATTGGTAACCTTAGTATCCTATTTCTTTAGGGTTTTTACACAAGGTGACTATGGAGGGGAAAATCTTCACGATACGTGGAATCGACGTTGGCCGAACTCACTTGGGCTCCTTGGAGGGTATACCCACTATTATGTGTGGGAGCTTGCACCAGGGTGTAAGTCCATTAAGCAGGTCGTCAACGTAACTTTTCCATCCACTCTATCTCAACCCCTTATTACATTGTTCCTGTGACATTGGATTTCATCACCAAATAGTGTGTTCATTGTGAGAAGGCTTTGTTTGTTTGCTTGCTTCCTATATTTTTAGTGTGTGTTTTTTATTTTTCCCTAGCATACTCTAGGTTGGATTTGTGTTTAATGGCATCAGTTCCCGGAATGACCAATGAAGAAACCTCTGCTCTGGGGGAACCTTTTTCTTTTCCTTCTTATGGAAATGTTGGTCCTCCTTACATTGCTACTTTCAGCCTTCCAGGTCTCACAATTGGGTTATTGGTATGGTTGTTTTCCACTCTGGTTATCTCGAATGCAACAATTTCTTCGGTTGTAAGAACTCCCCCCCCCCAGAACATCAAACTTATGTTGATCCTTCACCTTCTTCGCCAATACGATCTCCTTCACCTTCTTCACTTGCAAGGTATTCTTCCATTTCATCTTCTTCATTGAGTGAAAGCTCTAAATCTAGTAACTCGATGGATAAGAAGATGAATAAAAGGAAGATTAAGAAGAAGAAAAATAAGCAAGGGTATAAACTTCCAACCACTGCTAGACATGTTGGATAACAACCAATTACTGATAATTTTGTTGGGAGTGTTGATGATCCCAAAACAACCCAAACAACCCATAAGCCCAAGTACCCTTGCAGGCTTTGTAAGGCTAGCTATCTTCTTAAGGATTTCCATGGCCTATCCAAGGTTATAGAAGCATGGTCTACATGCCCTCGCCAACCCATGCCATCAGCCTTTGAATAACATGTTGAAGACCTCCCGTCAACTAGTCACAATACCGCTGGGAAGAAGAAAAGTAGAGTCAAGTTCTCATGTAGGTTATGCGGAGGGAGTCATCAAACTCACCTTTTCCCTGGTATGGATTAAGCCTCAAAATTACTGGAATACATCACTGTTTCCCAACCTCAAATTCCAATTTCTTATCGCAAGCTTACTCTCGACCCAACTGTAGTTGATGGAATGATCAATCTGGTTCCTTCAATGGTCAGTCTAGTTGATCATATAGTCAATCTGATTACGTCCTTAATTGAGCCTGTTGACAAAGTGGTCAATCTGATCGCATCCTCGGTCGATTCCACTCTCCCATTAGAGAGTGAAACAAAAAAGGTCAATCCTTTTCCATCCGTCGACCCCATTCTCCCCTTGGAGGATGAAACCCAAGTGGTCGATCTAATTTTGTCATCAGTTGATCCTACTCTCCCGCTATAGAGTAAACTCGATTCTGCCCATGTTTTTATCGTTGATATAGAATATACCGGGCTAGGGAAATTTCTCCTTATCCCATGGAACCCCCTCCAAGTAATGAGTTCATCCTTTTTGATTGGGGTGCGCTAACTGGACCTCATCTTCCCTCTCACATTCCTTTCCATATTTCCATACAGGTTTTTGGTCGGGACGTTCCTGAGACGCTGGTAAACGAAGGTGCATACATTAGTATATTTTCCTCTATTGGTTGGAAATCTTTGGCTTATCCTCATCTTGTGTCGATTACGCAGAATCTGTTAGATTTTAACAGAAGAACCAATCACCCTTTAAGAGTCCTTCCTCAGTTTCCCATAACTTTGGGAGGGAAAACTGTCTTTATTTATGTTATGGTAGTCCAAGACATATTGGATTTCGATTGACTCCTTGGGTGATATTATGTCTATGCCATGAAATCTATCATGTCCACTCTTTTTCATGTAATATATTTCCCTCATGATGGAAGAGTGGTGACTATTGATCAACTTTCATTTGTTGGTACTGAATTGACCATCAACTCAATGAACTCCCTAAATGGTTCTTATATTCAGATGGTATCACCCCCGCCACAGGTCAATTATGTGGCATTGTCTCCCATGCCTTCAACTGTCGATGAAGATGATCCTCTCGCTCCAAGATCAGTCTCTTATGACTTAGGTCCAGTAGTTGACATGGTGATATCTTTGATAGGGTCTTTAGAGCTTGATCTCCTTACCCCAGTCGTGACCATCGACATGGTGTATTTCTAGAGTGTTGTTCTTCCTTCTAGTGAAGATATCTTATAATCCATGACTGATTTTTGTCCCTTGACATGGTGTCCTTCCAGAGCATCGCCCTCTTGGAAGCCATGATCAAGAAGAGAGTTTTGAGCATGGTTTTACGATTTCAAGCTCATTAAAAAATGAAACTAGCTTTGAGCATGGTTTTCTGATTTCAAGCTCATTAAAAAATGAAACCAACTATGAGGATCATTTTGTGTCTCTGTGGCAACCTCGTTAAAAAATAAAACAAAAGTTGCGAGCATAGTTCTTTTTTCTATGCCAAGATCGTTAAAAAATGAAACAAAGGTCTAGGGATTGAACCTAGATTCTCGNNNNCCCCCCTCTTCAATTGAGTCAAGTACTTCGATACATATAGTATTTGAAACTTCATTTCATCCACCTGTGTCATTGGACAAAACGAATCTTAGGGGAAATTCTTACAACCTCTGGACCCCATGTTGAAGTTAAGTCGCTAGCTTCTTTAGTTAGGGGATAAGTACCAACCATCCCTGGATTATGCATTGGGAAGTTGCAAGCAAATTTTTCTCTGGTTCAAGATTGTGTAAAAATGAAACCACCTGTCTCAGGCATAGTTTCCTCTAGTTCAATCTTGTGTAAAAATGAAACCAGGTCCAAGCATAGTTTTGGATAGTTTTAATCTTGTGTAAAAATAAAATCTATCTGAAGCATAATTTTTTTTGTTTTAAGATTGTGTAAAAATGAAAACAATTCTAAGCTTAGTATTTGTTCTTTCTCATGCTCATAAATACCTGAGAATGTAACCGAGTATCCTTTTATCACTTTTTTGAACTCGTAAAGGTTATATGAAAAAGGAACCCCCTGGAGTTCCCTTTAAGCGCTTTTTAGACTCTCTAAACATGAAAAGATAGCCGAGTGACCTTGTTCTTTTCACGCTCATAAAAATATTTGAAGAAAACATCTGGTGAGTGGTATATTATCTCTTTTTTAGTCTCGTCAGACTAATTTATGAAAAAGGACTTTATGGAGTCCTCTTTAAGTGTTTTTCAGACTCCCTAAACATGAAAACCCCCTAAGTTTTCTTTCTTTGGACTCGTTAAAAAAACATCGAAAGACCCATGTGGGACCGAACCACTCCTTCCTAGGGTTCATTAAACATACTATGAAGGACTCATCTGAAGGATGAGCTTACAGTTCAAGCATATGTTATCCTCCTCAAGCTTGCGTAAAAATAAAGAGGTACTCGCCAGAAATGGTGGGGGAAAATTGGGAAAGAAATGTATCTAAACTTGTATTCTATGGAAGAGTCACTTTTTAACATGAAACCCTTTCACTCGCTTTGTGTCTAGGTTGGAAAATCCACTTGTATCCTGATCATACTCCTTTATAAGATTACCATTTGGTCTGTGATCCCTGTTGTTGAGTCAGTGTTTCCAAGACAATTGTCATGTCGTGAATGTGTTCAAAGAGAAGTTCAACCTAGAAAGCCTTCTATTGTGTTAGCCATTTCTACAGTCCTTAAGGATTCTATTGTGTCATCCATCCCTGAGTCAGTCCTGAATCACTTGTTACTCTGATCTACCTCAAATCTTGTTACCTTTTTCATGTCATTTGATGGGGGATACCTTAAGGCCCTCCTATGACGAGTTGTTTCCTGTCGACTTCAATTCATTATCCAGGAATTAGACTTAGAAACTAATTGGTGCCTTGGAACTTGCATGCCTCAATGACAGGTTTCCTCGCTTTTGACAGTGGGTTTTCATTATTGACCCCTGATCGGGAGATTCCGCCAAGTGTTCGACTTTAGCTCATTAATTCACATTTGTTGGATTGTACTAGTGTACCTTGGGATTCATTGACATTAATGGTTATTTCCTTCCCACTTGTTAACGGTATACACTAATGACCAGTAATCAAGTGGTTTCTACCATGTTCGGCTTCAACACATGTATTCACATGGTTAGATTCGTACTATAGAGTGGTGGAGATGAAGACCCTCGATCTTTTCTGACAGATTCAGGTTGCATCGGAGTATATTCAGATTGTACTGTTACATAGATACACAGTGTATGTCTCATGGCTATGTTCAAATTTGAGTCTTTAACACATAGATCCATAATGTATTTTTGGTGGCTATGTTCAGATTTGAGTCATATTGGCATGGATCCACATTGTATGTTTGGTGGCCATGACCTGTCTTACTTGACATGGATCTTTGCATGTAGACGTTTATGCTTTGAGTAACTTGTATTATGAGTATGGGAATGCCTACCTCAGTGATGATATATTATTGTATTGTATTTCCTTGTTTGTTGGCAGGTTTCAGACCGACGCGTTCCTTGTTCCCAACACACACTCGACAAAGTATTTCAGCTATCACTTTGTTCTAACTTCATACTTTGGGGGGCTCTTTGTTACACATTATTTTCATCATCCCTATGACCTTTAATGATGTAAACATATCCTTTGTCTTTAGAAGGATTAGTGGCCTTAATCCTTGAAGAAGAATGAAGATACATTTTCCCAGAGAGATGGAATTATACTTTTCCTTTTGTCAAAAACCATAGAAAATGGGATCGTCTCACCTTTATTATTGTTAAGGGTGTGAAGATCTAGGATCATCACAGGTTTCACTACAGTGGCCTGTCATGTCGTCACAGTTTTCTTAGTGTTAAGGGTGCGACGATTTTCGTACGAAGGAAAAAGAGGAATTTCTCGAAAGTTTTAGAATAGAAGCTTCGAGGGTGAGGTGGCCTCCGATCAGTTTGGATCTGAGTCACATCCTTGATATCATGGAATCATCCTAACCTCCTCACCCTATCCTTTTTATCTTATCAAAGGAGAATATTTATCATGGGAAAAGTTAGCTTGGGAAAAGTTAGTTGGCTAGCTTTTGGTGTGAGCTTGAGTAATTTTTGTTGGCTTTGAGATTTCATTTGTCAAGATATATTGTTGATCTCAGAATCCATGAATCAAAAGTGTGTGGGAAGCAAGGAACTATTGGAAGGTACCTTACAACATCAAGGCATTGGTTGTATTCTCCTTTTCATATCTTTAATACAGTGATATATTTCTTTCCCATAAAATTGGTCTTATTTTATTGTATGATTCATTGATCACATACATATGTTTTGTTGAGTATACGTTGTTGCTTTCACTTCGTTGGCTTGTGTATTTTTATACGTTCAAAATCCCATAAGACTTGGAAAGGAGAGAGGATGACACTAGTGAGGAAAAATGACATTTAAAAGGTATGTCATTTATCTCTTGTTAGTTAGTATGCTTGATAATTAAAACTCGGGGAAAGTTGTATATTTTGTCTTGTTTTGTTCTAGTTTTGGGGTGAAACTAGGGAGATCTGTTTGTTTCCTCACTTACCGATTAGTCCGAAAACAAGGGCTAACACCCTCAATATACATATACATTTGATCATACAATAGTCATGACATCTACGCCTGTGGCACTGGATGAGTGTCATGATAGAAAACTACGATGTTTTCGAGACTGCGAAAGAGTCGTATCCAAGCATGGGGCACACCCACCACTTGTCACTGCATAGCCTCCGAAATATCCTCCAACTGAACCATAGGAATACTCTGTGTCAAATGAGACATATTTCCCTTCACATTTTGAAGGATTCTCTCTACATCCCCTCCCACTGCTTCATCTCCCCGGTGCCTCCGACAATGTTGTGGAAGTTCGTCCAGCCACCGTGGACCTATGTCTGTGTCACAAACATGTCTAATTAGTACTTAACATAATCCAAAAATATTTTTGTTTTCCTATACAAAAACACAAAATAATGAAACATTTAAAAAAATTTGACATACCTATGTCTCTATAGGAAAACCCTGGTGGTAATGGTATGTCAGGATCTCCTCTAAAGTTGATCCTTGTGTAAGGGTATTCATCCAGAGCTATCACCTGTCGTCTCCACCAGAAGAAGAAATCATCGTTGTAGGGTTTTGGAACCCTACCTCCCCCCTACCGCCTCATCACCTCGGTCCACCATGCCATGGATAGATCACGAGGTCCACGCGAAATAATCTCAACTATAGGTCCCAAGCCTGGAACCCGCTTGAAGAAAAAACTACAAAGGATAGAAGAGAACCTGAAGTTCCTTTTACTACCTTGTTTCCATTCTGTCAACTGACTATTCATGTTGGCCAACAATGAGGTGCACTAGTTGTACAACGTGGGTCTCAATCACTCCACTGAGTAGAACATAAATGGCCTCGATGCTTGGTGCAAAGAGGTTGATCCTGTGATCCGTGTCAAAATGAGGACAACAATCTTGAGGCTAAGATTGTTTATCGCTCTAATGGGGAGTTAACTCCAGACCATCTCGGTCCCTACAATGCAATGAGTGTCTATGTATTCCTCGATTTTCATACCACTCCCAGCTCCCCGAGATTTGAGGTTGACCACCTCACCTCTATGTGACAATCCTGTCAAGAAATAAATTTCCTCGACTTCAATCCTTAATGGTTTTCCATCAAGGTTGCAGCTCTCACTATCCAAATCTCGGTAATCCACGAGCAACTGTAGCAATCTCACTTGGGCCCTCATACCTTTGAGAGACCAAAACTTGTATATCTTGCATATTTTCAAGACCATTTGGGCCCCTGGATCTCTCTCCACTGTAGCATCTGCCTCTTCATGTTCTCTTTCTCTCCACTCTAGCACCATCCTGCAAGAGACAAACCCCTTTCCGAGTTAAAAACCACTAAAAAACATTGTTTACGGACATATATGTGGGATGTAGTGTTCACAGTCGCGTATAGGGATACTTATACACTGGATGTCTTTTAAAAAACCACATATAAGCATGTGTATACATGACCCGATGAACTGTAGCCCGTGCACACCTAAGTTTTCAATTTGTGCCCTAAATAACTTAAAAAATGGAACCTAATTACAAAATCTAATACACTGAAAAAGAAATAGGAGAGCAAGATGAGTTACCTGGTCCAGATGGTCATCGATTCCATCGCTCGTAGCTCCCACAATCACTAGTTGAAGTTCAGAGGAAATTTGGTCCAAAATCCACTATTTGGGTAAAAAATACAAATGGTATAGTAAATTTGGTTTTTTTTTACTATTATAGAAAAAATTTACCCACTATGTATAGTTTCAGAAAATATTTTGGCCTAATGGACTAATACGATAGTGGATTGAGTTGGTTTTTGTAGTTTTATCCATAGATTCTTCTGGTTTTCAGTGCCATGTCGCCCGTTCGTAACTTTGGACAAGTATTTTTGTTACCCATCATACATGATAGGTATCCAATCCATCATGCACATTTTCATCATTCTATGACTATCGCTCATATGCCTTAGGTACGAACCCATTTTATAACGACACAGAACCATCTATCTGCAACTAGAAGTGTTGTTATTGAATGGTAGAGACTTACCAAACATGGGTACCCTAGTTAGATCCTTTGCTTCATTCGGTGCCCATGCAAAGATTTTTTACGTAGGACCGAGAGTCCCTTATAGACAATACATGAATTTATGTTGAACCTCATTCCTTACTCATAAGCATGTTTACCTATACCGAGAGGACTCCCAAGCGAGTTTGATTTAAACTCTTTTTCGACTCATTTTAAAAAAGTGAAAAGATTGCCAAGTGAACTTGTCTCTTTCACACTCGTAAATTGGATTTGAAAGGACGTCTATTTGGTGCAAGTTTATCCCCTTTTCAAACGAAATAGACTAAGATTATGAAAAATGACATTTTTTGGTGTTAAGTTGTAATTGCATCTCATGCCATTGCTTGCAGTATTGAGCCTATTGTCGGTTCTCGCTTCTGCGTTATAAGACGTTCACCTTAGCAGTTTTCATTCTCAACCAAGCAGAGACTCGTTTATATCCTTTGCATCTTGAAACCCTATAGCTAGGAGGAAACATTCCCCCAAGTTTCCATCTCCCGCATGCACCTCCTTCCATTGAGCATAGGTATGTTCCACTGCTGGAACTAGTTTTGCTTACTTGTGACACTCGTTTCCTCCTCTGTATCATAGCATTCATTTGACTATGAAAAAACAAAAAAAATACGGGCAAGAAGGGAGTATTATATTATATTGGCAGTAGTCGTGTTGCCTTTGAACATAGAACACAATCTTTGAGTCCACTTGTCATCAAAATTTTGGGTTTAGAATGAACTTAGGAATTTGAGCTCATTATAGAGAGTTTACTCCCTTGACTGGTTATTCTTCTAGTCCCTATGGATATTTTGATTGATGCCTCCTGCATCTCAAAGTTTCATCATTGAGTCTATTCTTCCATATTCTTCCATATGTCTCATGCTCTTGTTCAAAGGATGTCTATCAACCTGTGTCGGCCACTCATCAGAACTCTTGACTTTGCATGTCGGTCATACCCTCAATTTGTCTCAGAATAACATGAATATGTAGTCCTATTGCACACCCTGGTCCTACTTTCCTCATTGGTAGGTAACCTTGAACCCAACAGTCAACATTTCATCATTGGTCACTGACTCAATGGTTTCCCTTGTGTTCGACAGAAAGACATTTATTCACACATTGGGATTTGTGCAGTTTCCTGGATGCCATTAGCCCTATTGGTGGTTTCCTCACCTTTGTCAGCAGTTTTCCTTACTGGATTCTATTCAGAGGGTTTTTTTTGTGTACCACTTGCACCTGGAACATGCGAAAGATGCACAGGGCCATTGGTTTGTGAACATGTTCTTCATTCGATTTCCTCCAAATCATCAAGCTCCTGCTTTGTACCTTGTGTTGAATGATGAGAGATACCTTAATTTTCTCCTTTCAGTGGGTCTTCTTCCATTGAATTCAAATCATCTATTCTAGAGATGAGGCCTAGAGTCCTATGAGTACCTAGAGGCTTGCAGTCATTAGTGGAAGGTTCTCTCACCATCGACAGTTGGGAATTCATCAATGTCTCATGATCGATGGATTCTTCAAGTGTTCGACCTCGACTCATTCATTCACACTTGTAAGAATGTACGTGGTGCCTTGATACCTACTTTCATCATCGGTAGGTTGTTTCGCGTTTGTTAACGGTATACCTCAATGACTGATAATCAAACAAAGTCTCATTGTGTTTGACTTCAAATCTATTCACACAATGTAGACTTGCACCTTTGGTGGATTGTGTAGAAGACTTGAAGACATAAATTTATAGTTGCATATTTCCTGAGTTGTTACTACCTTTCATTGGACCAGTACTTATGTGGCTTCAATGATCATGGGAGATCAGATTGTACCCCATTGTATACAAATATATTCATATTTATTTTGAGACTGGTTTTACTAGGCCTTGTTCATGAATATGACAACCTTTGGCATGTAGCCACCTTTGTATTTACTATTCATGGCCATGGACATATGTTTGGTATATTTTCACATGGATCTGCAGTGTAATTTAAATTGGTAGCCATGTGTGCAAATTCAATACAGATTGTAATGGGCAACTAGTTCTTCCATCTAGGTCCCCATTGCTCCACTTCTGGGCCTTATAATGTATTTTGGCCATCACAGATACTCCTATGACCTCACACATTAGGGGGCATCTATTATAGCAAGATTTACCTCACCCTATGAAAAATTGCACATAAGGCCTTTTTCCATTTCCCTATGCAGACTTGAAGTCCCTTTTTGCAAATCCCAGAGCTAAAAACATTATTTTTCCACATATACATGCCCTACCTATAGTACAACATGCGTATACGCAGGTTGCACCACTACAACCCGCGTACATAGGGATTTGTTCTCAAAATTAAAAAATGGTGCCGAGTTTCCATGTCACGTCATGAGATCCATGATCCTTCACCTTCCATATATTGGAAACATTCCGACTCGACCCTTTAGTTCCACTTGAAGGCTACAAATGGGCCAAATATGAGCTATGGAAAACGAGAGAATAATTCAACTTTGAGAGAAAAGTTCCTCTGGAGAAATTATTCACTTCATATTGAGTCTGCATCCCTTTATACTTTTAAGTATGAACACATTGTTCATCCCCCAAGCTCTTCCCTACATGATTGGGAACCTCATTGTATATCTTATATGAGCTTTCCTTTGGTGGAGGATTGAAGTGGTGGAGGCCCAGTTGGAAGGGACTTAGTTTCTCGGTTCCAAACCGTGTTGGCATGGAAGTTTGTAATTCATTCACTTCTATTGATTACATTTTAATAGAAATACTCTTTTCTCGTCGAATTAATATCTTGAATTGTTATTCCATGGGCGTATTTGTTATGAATGATGATGGATTATGCTATTGAATGTGCTAACATTATATATTATCACCATATGCTTGTGTTTCTTGGTTGTTGAGGAAAAATTGTAGGTGTATTTATTTGAGTCGAGTGCTCAACAATGGACTTCATTGAACATGTGGACGAGGTAGGCATTTTATCTTATCTTGCTAGCATATTTTTTTATATAGCATACCTGATATTAGAGTTGATTTCTGTAGTCATTTCCATCTGTTTTGGTTTACCCCTAGCCATAGAGATATTTTCCTCGTAACACTACCCATAATGAAAATAGGACTAGGGTGCATGGTAGGACTACAACTTCATGTAAATCTGAGACACACTAAGGGTATGGCCAACATGCAAAGTAAAGAGTTATGAGGAATGGTTGACACACGCTTATAGACTTTGAACAAGAGCATGACACATATGGAGGAATCCAACAACATAGACTTGATAATGAAACTTTGTGATGTAGGAGGCACCAATCAAACTCTCCATAGGGACTGGAAGAGTAACCGGTCGAAGGAGTAAACTCTAAGTAACAAGCTCAACTTCCTAAGGTCATGTTAAACCCAAACTTTGGATGACAAGTGTACTCAAAAGTTTGTGCTTTGTTCAAAGGCGACACAACTGCTACCAACATCAGATAATATTCTTTTCTTGCACATCTTTTTTTTGTTTTTTCATAGGAAAACGAATGTTATGATACAGAGGAGGAAACGAGTGTTGTGAGAAAGAAACTAGTTCCAATAGTGGAACATACTTATGCTCAATGCAAGGAGGTGCATGCAGGACATGGACACTCAAGGGAATGTTTCCTCTTAAGGTACAGGGTGTCAAGTTGCAAAGGATATAAACAAGACTATGCTTGGATGGTGATGAAAATTGTTGAGGTGATGGGATTATAACGTGAAAGCGAGAACCAACAATAGGCTCAATACTGCAATCAAGAGAATGAGATGCAATTACAAATTAACTCCAAAGAATGTCCTTTTTCGTAAATTTAGTCCCCTAGGCACGAAAAAGTATAAAACAATACCTAGGAGAACTCTTCTAGCCACTAGTGACTAGAGTATTCCTTTTTCAAAATTAGTCTACTTGGTTCGAAAAAGAGTTAAACTTACACCAAATAGACATCCTTTCAATTCCAATTAACGAGTGTGAAAGAGACAAGCTCACTCGACAATATTTTCTCTTTTTGAGAGAGTCGAAAAATAGATTAAATAAGACTCGGTGGGAGTCCCATAGGTATAGGTCAAAATGCTTATGAGTAAGAATATGAGGTTCGAACAAACAATCATATTGGAGCTATAAGGGACTCTCGATCTTTATGGAATAATATCTGCATGGGCACCAGATGGCACAAAGGTTCTAACTAGGGAACCCATGTTTGGTAAGCCTCTACCATTCAATAACGACACTTCTAATAGTAGTAGGGAGGTTCAATGTCACTAATAAATGGATTTTTACCTAAGGCATACAGATCAAAATCACAGGATAATGAAAAAATGCAAGATGGAGTGATGACCTATCCTATATGTTGGTCAAATAAAATACCTGCCAAAGTCACGAACAAGTGGAATGACGCTAGAAACCGCAAAAATCCTTGGATAAAACCACCAATACCAACTCCTTCCATTGTACTATTAGTACACTCGGTCAATATATTAGCAAAAACTATGTAAAGTGGGTAAAAAATTTCTACTAATAGTAAAAATAAGCAATTTACCATACCGTTTTACATGTTTACCCAAATAGTGCATTTTGGACCAATTTTCCCATGATCTTCAAGTGTTGATTGCGGGAGCTAGGAGTGAAGGAATTGACAACCGTCTGGACCAGGTAAGTTCTCTTTCCCTCCTCTTCATTTCTAGTGGTTTATAATTTTAAAGTAGGCCCTATTTTTTGAGTATTAAAGGGCACAAATTATGAAATAGGGTGTACACGAGTTGTAGTTCATCAGGTTGCGTATGTGGAGATATGTACGTGAGAAAATAAAATATTTCCCGCATATATGTGGCCCTAAAAATGATTGTTAACACTATAGCCCATGTACAAGTCCACAAACAAGTTTTTTAAAGAGTTTGACTCAAAAAATGGTTTTGATTTTGCAGGATGGTACTTTAATGGAGAGAGAGAGAGAGAGAGAGAGAGAGAGAGAGAGAGAGGAATTTGATGCAACAGTGAAAAGAGATGCAGGGGCCTAAATTTCCCTAAAAATATGAGGAATTTACAAGTTTTGGGTTCTCAAAGGAATGAGGGCTCAATTGAGGTTGCTTCAAATGCTAGTAAATGCTTGGGATCCAGATATAGAGGCCTTCAATATCGATGGGAAACCATTTAGGATTGAAGTAGAGGACATCTATTTCATCACAATATTATCTCGTCGGGGCGAGTTGGTGAATATCAAAGCTTGGGGAGATGGGGGTGGTATGAACATAGAGGACTACATTTCTACCCACTATGTTGTAGGCACAGAGAAAGTAGGGATTAAACTCCCCATCAGGGAAATCGAGAACCTGAGCTTGAATATCATCGTCCTTGTACTTAGACGGATCACGGGGTTGGAATCGTTAAACCAAGAATCAAGGCCACTCATTTTTTACTCAGTGGAGTGCTTGCGACCCACAATTTATGACTGGTGTACCTCACTAATGGATAACATGAAGATCCAGTTGAGAGACTACAAACAGGGGAGGAAAAGGAATTTTGGGTTCGCATCTATATTGTGTAGTTTTTTCTTTGAGAAGGTTCTAGGTTTGAGCCCTAGAGTGGAGATCATTCCACATGGACTATGTGATCCAACCATGTCATGGTGGACCGAGGTGATGAGGTGGTTAGGAGGTGGTAGGTTCCCAACCCCCTACAATGATGACTTCTTCTTCTGGTGGCATCAATAGGTGATAGCCATAGATGACTACCCTTATGCTGGGATCAACTACAAAGGAGATCCAAATAAGTTATTTCCACCAGATTCCGCCTATGGTGATATAGGTATGAATTTGGTTTTTATATATTTCATTTTTTTATGTTTTTCAAAGAGAAAAAAATGAAAATATTTTTGGATGGTGTCAAGAATTGATAATTACTTTGTTGCGCAGATGTGGGTATGTGATGACCAGATGGATTCCCATGACATCAGTGGAGGAATAAGGGAGATTGTTACAATAAATAAATAATATAAAGACATTAAAATAATAAATAAACTAAATTAAACATTAAATGTAATAACAGGTCATGACTAAAAAGTCTTGACTCTTCATAAAAACCATAAAGGGCATATATATATAGGCAAGCATGATCCTTGTAATATCATCATATTTTTATAATCAATTATTGTTATATATTTAAGGATTCAGAGTGAAGATGTTCATTAATAACCCCTTGTCTTCTTAACATTGGTATCAAAGTGCTCCTCTTCCTAATTTTTCCCTCATAGATTCACTTTGGCCCTCCTCATCCTCCGATGCTTCATTCCCACACCCACCCTCTTCCATTCACCATTCCTTTTCATCAGTCGCCACCATTCCCCCGCCCTCTACCACGCTTCACTCCAGAAAAATACCACTCGCCACCATACACTTTCCAACTCTCCCTTGTCCCTGCGACAAACAACCAACCACTCATACCTCTGCTTGCCCCTCCATTTTACATCCATTTTCGGCCACCCATTTGCCCTCATCCGCGTCCGAGGCCTCACTCACCCTTATCCACGTCTGTGACCTACTCTGTCCCTTCTCCCATTCCCACACTTCATCCTATAGTCACATTCCACTCACCTTCCCATGTTCTATTCAACCCCTCCCCTCCTCGACTCTCCCACGCATCCACCAATTCCCGCCCTCTCCTTCAAACTCTTTTTCCCTCCACGATTTCTGCCCCATTACACCCATTAATTATATAATATAATATAATTATATATATAAATTAATATTTTGTACATTACATACAATTATTTAATTAAAATAATTAAAAGGGGATCTTCCAAGTAACGTCAAAATTACAGAAAAATACTCACCCCCAAACACCACAAAGATGTCGAAATTAAGAACTCAAGTGGAAAAAATAGACCAGGAATGTAGAATCATTAGGAAATCACTCGAAAAGTCAATACAAAAAACTAACGAGGAGTTACTAGAATAAATAAGGCTCAATAATGAGGCACTCAAACAAGATTTGACCCATAATCTTAAAGAAAAAATTTCAACGAAAGTCAGAATCGAATTACGAAAAGGCATGGATAATCTATAACAATATCTTAAAGATGATATTTTTCAAGAATTTGGGGTTAACCTACAACTAGGTTTTGGAAAGTTTAAACGAGAAATAAATGACGATTTGCAACAAAGTCTGGTTGTGATGACACAAAATCATGAAGAAAAGATTAATGAGCTTTTAAATTTAATAAAAGGCCAAGGGCACCAACAATCCACCCAACCACAACCAAGTGACTCAAGCAAATATAACACATCACCACCACCTCCCTACAATTCAAATTCCCAACCTATATCACAACATCAACCCTTAATAATGTATCCTCCCAAAGCCAAAATTAAACTATCAAAATACAATGGAGGCGATAACCAATGCGTGGTTTGGTTTAACAAAACTGAAGAATATTTCCATATATATAATATTACAACCGATGAAGAAAAGTTCAAATACACATCCATGTACCTCGAAGGCATTGCATACAATTGGTATCTATGGTGGAAAGGAAGAATTCAATCATATAATTGGAATTCTTTCAAAAATGATTTTTTAAAAGATTCCAGGGCATCTCAGATTTTTTTTTTCTTCAAAACTCACTAGATTACAACAAAAAGATAACATAGATAAATTTACACATCAATGGGAAGCTCTCGCCACCCAAGTATTTGGACTATCTGATGATCAATTAATTTGGTCTTACATAGGTGGTCTCAAACTACATATCCAAGACAAGTTAATATTACATGAGGTTACTACAGTAGAAATAACAATACACAAGGAAAAAGCAACAAAAGAAAAACTAGAAGGCCAGTCAAGATTCAACAAGGTTTACTCAAGAAGGAGTGTACCTCAGACCAAAGGAAATGACAAATACATACCACCCAATATACGTGAAGATAGAAGAAGAATTTTATAATCCCAAAGGACAAAATAAGTAAAATGTAAATGATGTGGAGGGAAATGGGACCCAATACATAGGTGCCAGACCGAAGATAACTCAAAAAAATTGTACACTTCTGAAGAAAAAAAAGATGACGAATCAGACTCAGTAGAATCAATAAATGAAGAAATGGAAAATTTTGAAAATGACACTTCAGAGCTCATAGAAGACAACACACCAAGAATATCTCTCGCAGCCATCACAGGCATTACCCAACCACAAAATCTTAAATTAAAACGACATATCAAAAATGACAATGTCACTGTACTAATCAAAATTGGAAGTACCCACAATTTCCTCGATATCAATATTGCAAGGAAGTACCCACATATCCAAGACGAGTTAAGATTGCATGAGGTTAATATGGTATAAATAACAATATGCAAGGAAAAAGCCACAGAAGAAAAATTAGAAGGCCAGTCAAGATTCAACAAGGTTTTCTCAAGAAGGAGTGTACCTCAGACCATAGGAAATGACAAATACATAACACCCAATCTACATGAAGATAGAAGAAGAATTTTATAGTCCCAAAGGAGAAAAGAAGGAAAATGTAAACGATGTGGAGAAAAATGGGAACCAAGACATAGGTTCCAGATCGAAGATAACTCAAAAAAATTGTACACTTGTGAAGCACAAAAATACGACGAATCAGACTCAGGAAAATCAATAAATGAAGAAATGGAAAATTTCCAAAATGACACTTCAGAGCTCATAGAAGACAACACACCAAGAATATCGCTTGCAACCATCACATGCATTACCCAACCACAAACTATTAAATTAAAAGGACATATCAAAAATGATAATGTCACCATACTAATCGACACTGGAAGTACCCACAATTTCTTCGATATCAAAATTGCAAGGAAAAACAAATTATTTGTATATCCAGTCCCAGACATGAAAGTAATGGTTGCAGACGACAAAAAAATTGGAAATGTCAGAAAATTCCATAAGGTGAAACTCCAAATCCAAGATTTCAATTTGGAATCAGAACTCTACATCGTCCCTCTGGGAGGAGTAGATGTGGTTTTAGGAGTCCAATGGTTACAAACCTTGGGAACATACTCAATCAATCACCAAGAGCATTTCATCCAATTCAGGTGGCAAGGGAAAATTTATAAATTATATGGTTTTCAACCTCCACAAACACAATTTGTGTCGTCGCAACAAATGGAAAAAATGATCTGAAAAGGAGCAACCACATACTTCATCCAATGCCACAACATAGAAATACAAGAATCAAAACATGATGACTTTAGAACATGAGACGTACAAGATCTAATTCAAAAACACAAGAAGGTATTTAAAGACCTTCCCATGGAGTTACCTCCTCAAAGAAGAATTGAACATATAATTGAAGTTAAACTAGGATCAAGCCCAATCAAGGTTATGCCATACATATACCCTCATCACCAAAAAACAAAGATAGAAAAATTAGTCCAAGACCTATTAAAATGTGGTGTCATAATGAAAAGCAGAATTCCATATGCAGCTCCAGTAGTGCTAGTTCAAAAGAAACATGGATCTTTTAGATTATGCATAGATTACCGAGGGCTAAACAAAATAACAATTAAAAACAAATTTCCCATCCCATTTATTGACGAAATGTTGGATGAACTTCATGGAGCAAGATATTTTTCAAAACTTGATTTAATATATGGGTACTATAATATTAGAGTCATAATAGAAGATGTAGCCAAGAATTCCTTCCAGACACACGAAGGACACTACAAATTCAAGGTGATTCCTTTTGGGCTAACTAATTCCCCCAACACCTTCCAAGTGACAATGAATGAATTATTTCACCCATACTTACAGAAACATGTCTTACTTTTCTTCGATGATATCTTAGTGTATAGTAAAACATGGGAGGAGCATATGAAGCATTTGGGACAAGTGTTATCTCTTTGGGAGGAAAATCAATTCTATGCCAAAATGTCAAAATGTATATTTGGCAAGGAGGAAGTAGAGTACCTTGGTCACATCATATCCAAAAAAGGAGTCAAGGTAGACCCCAAGAAAATCAGGGCAATCATAGATTTCCTAAACCCAAAAATAGATCCAAGTTAAAAGGATTTCTAAGATAGGCAGGATACTATCGAAGATTCGTCAAGAATTATGCTCATTTAACCTCCCCCCTAACAAATCTCCTTAAGAAAAACTCTTTCAAATGGAATTTGGAAGCACAAAAATGTTTTGAAAACTTAAAAAACATTATGTCCACAACCCCAGTATTAGCAACACCTGACTTCTCCAAACCTTTCATCATCGAGTGTGATGTGCCAGGTTCGGAATTGGAGCAATATTGATGCAATATGGGAACCCAATAGATTTTGAGAACATGAAATTAAATAAAACAAAATGCTTACAATCCACTTACAACACAAAAATGCTTACCATCATTCATGCATTAACAAAATGATGCCAATATCTATTGGGAATTAAGTTCTTGATTCACACAAATCATAATAGTCTCCAGTACTTGTTACAACAAAAAACATTGTCAACCGAACAACAAAATGGATAGAGAAAATTTCCACGTTTGATATGGAAATTCTACATAAAAGAGGAAAATACAACATTGCGGTTGATGACCTATCATGAAAAGATGAAGAAACACAAATTTTTGCAATATCAATAGCCATTATAGAATGGTTGGATGAAATTAGAATCAAGTATGCCAAAAAACCCGGATACTTTCTCTATAATCAACAATTTAAAACAATACCCTAAGTTCGAATGGAAGAATGGCATCTTATGGTATAAAGGGAGAATATACTTAAACACAAACTCAAGATTTGAAGCCATGGTTCTTCAATAATCTCATGATTGCCCAACTGCAGGTCACGTAGGATTTTTCAAAACATAGTATAATGAATGGAGATCATTTTTTTGGAGAGGGATGAGTGAAGATATTCGAAAATATGTAGCAGAATGTGATCTCTGTCAAAGGAACAAGAATGAAAATGTGTCAACCTCTGGGTTACTCCACCTGTTACACATTTCCAATAAAAAATGGGAAGAAATTTCAATGGATTTCATTGAAGGACAACCCATATTTGACGAAAAAGACAAAATATTAGTAGTAGTCGATAGACTAACCAAGTATGCACACTTTATTGGAGTAAGGAAAACATATTCAACAAAACAAACGAATGAAATATTATGTAAGAATATTTAAAAACTGCATGGGTTCCATAAGGTTATCGTCAACGATAGAGATGCCAAATTTAAAGGGAATTTTTGGAGATAATTTTGCAAACAGATTAGAACCTCTCTCAATATGAGCTCATCTTACCACCCTCAAACAGATGGTCAAACAAAGTTGTCAATAAATGTTTAGAAACATATCATCATTGTTTTATCTCCGAAAACCAAAATAAATGGTTTCAATGGTTGCACCTTGTTGAGTGGTGGTATAATTCCACTTATCACACATCAACTAAAATGACACCATTCCAAGATCTTTATGGTTACAAACCTCCATCATGGAAGGAGTTGGCCACTAGCCACATACAATTTGTGTTAGTAAAAGACCATTTAGATGAAATTCATACAATCCTTCAGTTACTCAAAGAAAACCAGTTGCAAGGAATCGAATGAAGCAATACACTAACCAAAACTGAACAGAAAGAGAGTTCAAAGTAGGAGACTAGGAATTTGTGAGACTTCAACCTTACAAATAGTTATCGCTTAAACAACATGGGAAGAATAAATTGGCACCAAAATTTTATGGACCATATCAAATAAATAGAAGAATCAGTCACGTAACTTACTAGTTGGACTTACCAGATAAAAGTTGTATCCACAATGTTTTTCATGTATCATGTCTAAAGAGAGTATTGGGGAAACAACAAAAGGCACAAACTATACTTCCTGTGTTGGATGAGGAAGAAAGAGACATTTTAGAGCCCTAAGCCATTATCTCCACCCAAGAAAAGAGATTACGTTGTCGAGTAATCAAGGAATACCTGATTAAATGGAAAAATCTACTGGAAGAACACACAACATGGGAGTTAGAGAACTTTCGCCAGTTACATCCTTCCTTACCATTACTTTGAGGACAAAGAAAAATTCAAGGGAAGGGAAATGTTACAATAAATAAATAATATAAAGACATTAAAATAATAAATTAAGTAAATTAAACATTAAATGTAATAAAAGGTCATGACTAAAAAGTCACGACTCTTCATAAAAACCATAAAGGGAATATATATATATATATATATATATATATATATATATATATATATAGTTGTAATAGCATCATATTTTTATAATCAATTATTATTATATATTTATGGATTTAGAGTGAATTTGTTCATTAAGAATCCTTTTTGTTCTTAACATAGATGTGCCAACATGAGGAGATACAGAGAGAGTGCTTCAAAATGTGTAGGGGAACCTATCTTGTTTGATGCACAAGATTCCTATGGTTCAGGTAGAGGAGCTTCCAGAGGCTATGCAGTGGTATATGGTGGGTGTGCCCCATGTGTGGGTGCGATTCTTTTGGCATATCGCAAACGTTGTAGAATGTTATCATGATACGCATCTGACGCCATAGGCGTAGATGACGTGGTTATTGTATATATTGGCCATACATGTATTTTGAGGGTGTGAGCCCCATTTTGTACTTTGACACCATATTTTTGGAGAGATGAAATATAAAAACATTGGTCTTCAACTTTACTTATATATTACAATGTGTACATTGATGAATGTGTTTTCTTTACTTCAGGTATGTGACAAATTCCAATCTAAAACATAATTAGCATATGCATCAGATACATAATTATAACTTCTAGGTATGTAATTATAAGTAATAAAATCAAAGTGTCGTTCCAAAATTCATACTTGTAGGAATCGTTAGAGTAGAGTAGGATCTCGCACACGGTAATTGTCGTTCAACTGACATACTATTAACTGGGAGTCCAAGAAAAATTCTAAAGAACGAACACCATGTGAAATGGCGTCGCGTTAAAACTCTATAATGACACTATACTCAGCCACATTATTCATTGATGACCCTAGACAAATGCCACTTGAAGGCACCATTTGACCCTCGGGTGAGTAAACAACTCAAGCGGAGGAATCCAAGTTCCGTGTATGATGACTGGCACTGTCTGCGAATCCTAAGTAAAAACTTTCGTTGTCATATTCAAACCAAGGGAAAACTCGATAAGCA
>SNQJ01S0162549.1:0-21442 GCA_010110895.2 Picea sitchensis
TTTTCTTTTACATGCTTAGATCTATATTCTTTAATGTTTAAGTTGTTTAAATAAGTGGATGGTGTTCTTCTTTATTGCATAAATCTCTTTAAGGCAATTTTCCATATGCTCTAAGTAACTTCATTTATAAGTTGATAAGTAGGAACACTTAAATCTTTTTCTTCCTCGTACTTAATACTCATGTCTTAATACTCTTGAACATAACATAAGTGAGAGTTATCTATTTTCCATTGATAGGCAAGTTGTTCTTGCCCTTGTTGTTTTATTTCTTACTTTGCAAGCTATCTAATTGTGAAATCAAGTGACTTGATCTCACATAACATATATGTGTTAATGCTCTTAATCTCATAAACTTAATCAACACATCTTTAAGGCTGAAGTGAGTTTCGGCCAAGTCACTAAAAAGTGTCATAAAACTCTTAAAACACTCCTAAAAGTCTACCTAATTCATATAATAACTTAATAGACTCTTTAGGGTACCTTAGACCACCATCTTCACCATCTAAAATGGGACTTGAGGAATGCAATGAAGGGTGTAGGCAAGGGACTGTCTCACGGCGCATAGGATGTGTCCTCTCCAGGAGTGCTCTTGTCTTAGGACTGACTGAGAAAGCTAGGGTTAGCCTCATTGCTATACTATCTTGAGCATCCAACAATTATTTGGCAATAGGGGGAGGAGGCTTTGGTGAAAGCTTAATAAAACTTAACAATCTTAAAAAAGCTTAACAACTCAACCTTGGGCTTAATCTAATAAATACCTTGAGGGTTTAAGCTTAAACAACTCAACCCTATTTAATCTAATAAATACCTTGAGGGTTTGATAACTAAGAGTGAGTCATCTTCGTAATACTTGTGCTTAAACTCTTTATTGAGGTATTGGTGATCTTGATATATTGGTGATGAGAACCTTGATATTGATGTTGTAAATGTTACATGATGCTTTGATCTCTTATATCCCGCATTAAACATAAACAATTAAAGTGGCTATTTGTTGTTGCATTCTAGTATCTTTCTTTAAATGTAAATCTTGTATCTAACATTTATTTGATTAAGTTATTCTTTTGTAAGTAACATTGTAATCATACTTGTAAAGAAAACCCCTTTAACTTTAGTTGACCCCTTTGCCCAATCTTTTAGGCACTAGTCTTAGCTGTCTCTAGGAAAAGGTCTTGCTTGACATCTTAACCCTTGCATTTTTCATTGTCGCTTATGCATCTTAGGTTAGAATCCCCCAAACATTAACAAATTAAAACTAACTCCTAGAACTCTAACTTCTTAAAACTAATCTAGAAACTAGACACCCCCTTGGCTTCCCTAGGAGGAGCCTAGACTAAAAAGTTCCTACAAAGTGACAAGCAGGGTTGTGAACCTAGGCATTGTGCCTTCCATGACACAATAAGTGAGCTGTTAGCTCACGCTTTGTAAGTGTGTATTAGATCTACAAACACCTCCATCATAGCTTCCTCTCCTGCCCCTCCTTCTTTATTGCTTCTTCAAAGGTGGAGGTTTTGCATTGACAAGACTTTTCATGAATGTCGCATAACTAGATAACCTTTTGGACCTCTTGCTTTCCCTGAAGGTGCCAATCGGGAGTTTTATATCTTTCTGATTCCAAGGTGGATTCTAGCCATGTTGATCGTTTTCTATTCTAGGGTACAACAACTGGTTCTACAAGTTCAAGTGGTCGGTCTAGTTCTTCACTAGGATGTTCTAGAGAACATGTACTTTATTCCTTGGGATATTCATGTTCTCCTTCGTCATTGGAGTCCATGAAATCTTCTATAGATTTCTTGAAGGCATTCTACTCATCAAAAGTTATCTCCGTTGATTTCAACCTTTTGTTGATCTGGGACATAGATTCTATAAGCTTTTGATGTATCACTTTATCCAACAAATATACCCTTTTTCCTAAAGGCTCCAACTTCTCCTTTTATCCCAGTAACATGGATATAGACAATACAACAAAGATCCTAAGTGTTCCACACTTAGTTTCTTCCTAGAGAAGGCTTCTTCTAGAGTCACGTCCTTCAATATGCGATAACGACTTTTTATTCCAATATAATATTACATGTTTCTTCTTCCCATATAAACATGGATAGATTATGGTCATTCAATGCCACCTGTACTGCATTCCTTTCAATGGAATGTCTTTCTTTTCTCATTTCACACCATTATGTTGGAGGATTAAGGGACACTAGCTCCCTTCTAATCTTGATTGCTTTAACAAAGGCAACGAGCTCCCCTTTGGAGTTGTATTCTCCTCCATTATCAAATCCTAGCATCTTGATCTTCTAATTTGTCAAGTTTTCGACTTCAGCTTTGAATTCTTTGAACTTGCTAAATACTTCTCCTTCAGTACCAAACAGTGACCTAAGTCTTCTTTTTCTTGAGAAGTAATCTATGAATGTCACATAGTAAAAAGAGCCTTCTAGAGACTTCACTAGCATAGGAACACATACATCCGAGTGTATCAGATCCAAAATCTCCTTAGATCTATTCTCACAAATGGCTTCTTACACTTTCCTAAGTGTACATCCTCTGCAAACACTTTCGTGTACTGATTGTAGTTCTTGTATTCCTACAACCATCTACTTTAGAGATAACAATGCTTGATAATGAAGGTAAGCATACCTTCTATGCGATAACTCACTAGGATTGAACTCATCATGTACACGAGCTTGAGAATTATGACCTAGGATTTTATACAATCTTCCTTCATGAATACCAATGTACTTCCAGTGTCTTCTATTTTGAATATTTTAGACCATACAAGAACTTTTCCATCAACAAAGACTATCTCTATCTCCTTTGTCTCTCCAAGAAAGAAATAGATACTAAATTCTTTTTCAAACCAAGAACATATAAACATTGCTAAGATGTGAGAGCATTGTTACCCGACTCCATTTTTACAGAGTTTCTTTCCAATTCCCTTTGCATAATGCTTATTGTCTCCAAGTTCCAATTTTCCTGAGAGTTTCCTTTTCTCCTTCATGCTTTATGAGATTTTCATGACTTCATCATTCATAGGTCTTGAAGCACTCATTATCGATCAACCACACGTCATCTTCAAGAGATCCTATAAGAGATGAGTAGTAGAAGAAATGTTTCCTTCATGCTTGGATTTCTTTGAAGGTTCTTAATCATTGGAAGTTGACGCATGGTGTCTTTCCTTTCTCTTCTTTGCTCGTTTTGGACACTGCTTTTTGTAGTGGAAATAGTCATGGCATCCAAAACATTGTTCCTTTGATATCCTTATGATTGAATTTCATTCTTGAACCAAATATCTTCTTACCTCCATGTCTCTTAGACTTTGCTGCATAGGCTTGAGCATCCTCTCCTTTGAGATCTTCCTTTGAGTTTATCCTTGTCTCTCATGCTCAAGTTTGAATCTCCTTCTAGCTTGTTTTCCTGACTTCATGGAGTAAATCATCATTGCCTTTTGAATTTGACTTTGACCAGATAACCTTTGAATTTGACCAGTCAAAATTTAACTTTTACCAAAAATTCAAACCAAAACTTTTTGCTAGTTGAGGGTACCAAAAGGTGTGCTAGGCTAATGCACACTAGAATGTCCAAGAATTATGCTAAACGCCTCACTTAAAGTGCCTGAACAATAAGGTTAGGGTTTGTTGCTGCTGCAATTCTAGAAACTCCTAGTTGTAGCTGTAACTGGTGCCACAATGAGCTTGCTAAGGAATCAACATCTACTCTTGGTTAGGATTGGTTCTCAAGGTAGAGGGCCCATAACATGTTCAAATATCCGATGTGCTCATATCACCATATACAATATCACAATATTTTCACCCAACCATAGGCATGCACCATGCAGACCTTTAACTCTTGACAAATAGGAATGACCTAGAAGTAGCACTAGACTCAACAGATAAGAAAGAGAGCTTATCTTCTCCAGCACACCAAGCAAATAATCCCAAAACCATAGACTAAGACCAATACCCAACTGCAGCCATTGCAGTTGCACTCCTTCTAGACTTGTGCATCACTTATCTTGAGTGAGTGTGTGTGTGCAAACAACCTTCCAAGCGCCCCATTTACCCCTTTGTCACCTATCTAGGCCAACTTTCCTCTTCTTCCTCAAAGGTAATACTTCAACATTTTTTTTTTTTTTTTGAGTCAATTTTTTTTTTTTTTTTTTTTCTCTTTGTTTTGTTTAGGTTTTTTCTTGCTTTTGAAATATTCTAATCTATCAAGAGGTTGACACATGGAGGCTGATACCTCCCACATCTACCATAATATCAACATTGTGTCCCCTAGTGAAGTAGCCAAAGCAGGACAACCTTCTTATTGAATGAACAACCAATAATACATCATTTATTCAAATATGATTTCATAACTAGATCAAGAGAACCAAATAGGTCTCACTTAACCAAAAAATTACAACAACAAATACTCCAATAATTCAGGGTTATATCAAGGTTTAGGAAGGATTTAACAACCTCAAGCCTAATCTCTTCTTATGTGACAAACTTTCTCTTATCCAAAATACTATTTCAGCAGCAAAAACAATGGAAATCCTTCTAAAAACCCTAGCCATCCATGAAAAGGAAAGAGAGATGGAAAGCCTCACATTGAACCCTCCCTTCTTTCAATCCTCCAAAATATATTCAACTAATCTTGTAGGGAATCCCACCTTCCAACCATCCCTTTAGCAAATGAATATCTTCTCTATTTATACTTTTCACATCAAACCATAATGAATAAAATAGCTAGTTAAATGAGATCTAAAACCCTAGTAGGGGTGTGCCCCTCTTAGAGTTCTTTTTAGGGCTTGTTTTTATTATAAAGTAAAATACAACTCTCTCTCTTTTGTTTCTCAGTTCCTTGTGGACATGTGAATCATGCCTCAAACAATGTGTAATGCCCCTTTAACATGCTTTTAGATGCCCTCTTGAAGAGGAAGTCCCTCCTTGAGAGGCTAGTTTTATGATTAAGAAAGAAAATATCACTATTCTTCATCCTAGGAGTCAAACACCCCTCATCAAGTGACCCTCATTGACCATACAAGTGTAACTAATGCCACATGCCATCAACATCATCCAAGCAAGGGTGTTCCTCCCCTAGTCTTCTTTTTTTCCTTTTCCACATGTCATGCTCTGGGGCTCCTCCATGTGGGACATTTTTTTCCTTTTGTCTTTGAATTAATGAAATGAATCCATAATGCCACTTGTCACCTTTATAAGCAAAACATCCTTCCTAGGGAGCTTGATCATGTCAACAATGCCACATGGCATCTCCCTCATGCAAAGAATTCACCCAAATATGTAGGAAAGGTCTTGAACAATGTATCCTTCCTTCCAAAAATCTCAAAAGGTGAAGTATACCTCCAAATGTGTGGAAAATCCTCCATTAGGGTTATTTATCACCCCTTCTTGCCTTCAACATGCCCTAGCCACCTCCTTGAAGAGGACATTCAATCTTTTATTCTTATTAATTCCTTTTCTTACAACATGTCATGTTTTGGAGCTCAAACAAGGTGTGTTGCTCATCTCCTTCAGCTAGGTTTGACCCTTACCTCTCCATAAACCATGCCCCAAACATCCCTTGAGGTAGATCATTCATATTTGAAGCAAAGTTACTTAACCGGACCGTTGTTGAATTCATCACCTAAAACTGAAACTGAAAACCTTGATAAAAAACCCACAATTAGAAATATAAAATATTCAAATTTTGAAAAAAAAAACATTCATGTGTGCATCCATGTGAATCCTAACCATTATACACAAATTTGCAGTTCTTCTCATATATATATATATAACAAGTAATGTATAAAACCAAAATAGCACTAACAATAAGTGCGCTCCATAGTGATATGAATATTTGAATCAAAATACATCATCAAAAAGTTTCTAAATGGCCTATAAAGTCCAAAAATAAATCTAGAGTCTAGGCTAGAGGCTAGAGAGTAGAGACTAAGCAATCTAATAGTCTGAATCTGCACACTGAAACTCAGACTCAGACTAAGACTCAGACTCAAAGTCATCATCTACATCCTCATCATGAGTAGACTCAACAGGGGATTCTCAAGCCCTGATTTGATTCCCCTGGTCCAGAAGGTAAAGATATAGTTGCAACATCAATGCACACATCTTCTTGATGGTTAGGGATCCAAATATTCAAGAAAACTTGTCCAAGTCTAATTCTAATCATCTCCAATATGCCCAAATTTAACCAAACCTAACAAAATAACTCTCCAAATGAGCCCAACAATCATCTCTTCAAATCATCCTAGCAACCTCTCCAAATCAGCTCCCCAATCAACTCTCTAATCAATGTCCAAACCCCAATGAAACAACAACATGTGGAATGAAATAGAGCTAGGGTTGGTTTTAGGAGCTATTAGGGGCTCTAGATATTTCTACCTTCTAATGCATGTTTTTATTTCTTATTTCAAATTTGTAAACTCTTACTTTTCTAAACAAAGGATGTATGGAACCGACCGGTTTGAGAAAAAAATTATTCTCAGAGGAACCACTAATAATGGTATTTGATTTTCTCCGTTTGGAACTGGTTTCTATGACCCGGTCGGACTAAATTGGCTCCTGTAACATCATGAAGGCTCCCTTCCTACTCATATCAACCATCAATGTAGTCCAGAGCCCAAGGTTGACCCTAGGAACAAGGATCACCATAAGATGATGCAACATATAAGACATGTAACCATGCCTCACATGTGTGTCAAGAGTGTCCAAGTGGACCCACATGTCTTCAGAAAATCCTCCATCAATCCATCGATAATCCTCCACAACTTTGTCCTCACTACAAATGATGAGAAGTGCTCGTGCAAGGTACAACAAGATGCATGGCCTCCGAAATCTCTCTCTTGCAACATGTGGCTGGCACTAAACTCCAAGGATCCTTTTATTAGTGGGATAAGAAAGTCCATGAAAATGCGAAATCAACCATGAAAGTATGTAAGAGGGTGCACATTATGTAGCAAATGTAAGCCAAGCAACCACAACAAAGGAATGTACACACCACTATCAATTCCTTTGAAGTTATGGGAGAGTGTTCCTACAGATTTCATTGGAGTAATTTCACATATGAGGAATAGCCATGACTACATGTATGTGGTTGGAGATAGATTTAGCAAGATGCATGTTCCAATTGCTTGTAACAAGACCATAGATGCCAAACATGCAACCTTTAAATTCTTTGAGCGTTTTTGGGGTCATTTTGGATTTCTTAAGTCCATTATTTAAGATAGGGATACAAGATTCTTCAGCACATTGCGAAAGAATCATTGAGATAAGCTAGATACTACTTTGAGTGGGTATAATTCATTCAATCCTCACTGATGGCTAAACTAAAGTAGTCAATAGAACATTGGTACATTTATTAAGAGGATACCATGATAGGCATCCTAGGGATGAAAGCATACCTCACATACAAAATTCCTAAAATAAGGCAATTCATTCCTCTACCAATATGATGCCATTTGATGTGTGGTTTGGGTATCTACCTCATCTCCATCTAATTTGGCATATAACAAAGAAAAGGGTAAAGAAGGTGTTTCAAAGAAAACCCAGAGGGAAAAAAAAAAAAAAAAGCTTAATCGCTTTTTGAAATGATAAGGCAAGTTCTTCATCAAGTCCAAGAGATGTTGCGAATGACACAAGCAAAGTAGGCCAAACATGACCATCGTAGAAGGAGAAAAAGTTTCAAGTAGGTGGCAAAGTTTGGTTACATGATTTATACATCAATTGTAACTGTTGAAAACTTAAACTATACGAGCCAAGCATTCTAGATCACGAAGGTGGCATTGAAGAAATCCTACATCGAGGGTAGAAGACATAGTTTCAAAAACATGGAGAGACGTCGAAGAAGATTTGATATTGGAAGAAAATTTAAGACCCAATAGATAATGAAAACACGAATATTGGTGAAATATTAAAAAAGGTCAAACTCTAAAAAATTGCTGCTATTTCAAGAGACGGTGAGGGAACGGTATTGTCCCCCACTATTTTTTTTTGGAATTTTACTTAGTTTCACAATGTAGATATTTCATCAAACAATTGGAACACAAGTAATTTCACCAAATAGTTTGTATGTATTACTATTCTCTATTGTGTTTTACAAAATAACTCCAATATTGAGATCCAAAGAAATTTATTGTAGCAGGAGTACATCAAAAGATCTCAGCAGATAATATAACAACAAATAACAAGGAACCTGATATATGTTTTATGTAGGTTGTCTTTGCTGGTACAGTGGAGAATATGGCCTATAGATGGCAGACACTTATTCTTAGCCTCCCCTACAACAGTAAACTTGTCCTCTACTACAGAAATACTCATCCAACAACCTTATATCAACCCCTACACCTCAAGAATCAACCCCAACAGTAGTATAACTCCAGTAAGAAGTATGCAACCTTGTTGTCCTCAACTCAACCTCCCCCATGGGTTGGAAACTCGACCCTCAACACCCACTTCGAGCCAACAACCAAAAACACGCCCAACCAAGAGAAATATATCCCACCAGAGAAGAAACTCGCCCAGGTTTGAAGGAAATTCTCCCATCACACTAAACTCGACCTCTGTTGTAAATAAACTCGCCCAGCAAGGAGAAATACACCCCCTTCTGAAGACACTCAACCCTCTCTCGAATCTCAGCCAACTTGGCCTGCACAAGTAAAACTCGTCCCTCTTAAGACAAATCGACCTCTGCAAATGAAGAACTCAACCTGTGAATCTTAAACACAATGAAAGACTGAGTGATCTTCTCTCTACGATCAATTAGGGTGGATAGTCTCACCAATCAACCCAATCTCTAAGGTTTTTTGTCCTAGGAGCCAAAGCCACAAGAGCTCTATCAATTTCGTTTTTAGAAAATAACAATGCATAATGAGAGGGCACCCTCATTCCATTTTTATTTCCTCATTGAATCTTTTTGACGCTTCTTTACCATTTTATTAAAGTAAAGTGACTTTATAATCCCAGCTCTAAAAACACCTTTTTAATTAATTATACAATGTTGCTTTTAAAATGGCTACTCTTTCCTCCCTGATGACATTAAATAATTACACTAACTCTTTTCCACCACTATAGCCTATGGGAATCACTTAAGCTATTATGTCAATCTCCTAGAGAGAACAATTGAAAAGGGACATTACAAATCTTCCTTTTCCGGTGATTGCTTGTCCTCAAGCAATGCAAGTTAGGATGGTGAAATATATGGCCGCCTTCCCAAGTGGGATCATCTGTCGGCAAGTCTCTCCACCTGATGAGGTACTCTCAAATCACCCTGTTATGTGTAATTTCCTCTCCTGGACCTCTAGAACCTCCTCAAGAACCAACACTATCTACCCCTCCTCATCCAATGGGGTAACTATGCCGAAGAAGTGACTTGTCCCAATGCCTTTGAGGCATGTAACATGAAACACATTATGATCTTACTCCCTTCCGACAACTCAAGCTCATAATCTACCTCACCAACTCTCTTAATCACCCCGGTGGGGCCATATAAGTGTGGATTTATATTTTTTGCACCACTTTTATTCAATGAAGACTATCTGTAGGGATATAATCCTTCAAAATACCAAGTCTCCCACCCCTGTGTGCTGCCTCATATTGTGCCCTGCCCGCATAGATCTTTGTTGATTCTATGCCACATCTATAAATTGTCCTGAGAGTCTTGGTGATGTTCTTGACTCTCCTAAATCCAAATTTCTGCTTTAGGAGCTCAAGTATTCCCAAATGCCAAATCAACAAATAAAAGAGCATCATAGCCATATAATTCTCTGAATGGGGTCATACCAATGGACATGTAATAAGTGGTATTATAACAATGTTCCCCTAAATGCAACCACTTTACCCATGCCTTCTGCTACCCAAACACATAGTTACATAAATACCCCTGTTCACTTGTTCAATCTGTGGGTGGTAACTAGTGATAGGAGTCAAATCTATGCTATCCAACCCTAACAACCCCGCCAAAATGCACTAAGAAATATGTTGTCCCGATCACTGACGATGTACTTAGGAAACCCATGGAGTCTAACACTCCCATTGAACAACCTCTACTGTGTTGCTAAGTTGCAAACAGGAAATGTTTCGAAGCCAAAACCGGGTATCGACACGGGGCAAACAAGCCCCCAAAAATGGAAACGTCGGGGAAATGCCCTATATAAAAAAATTAAATATATATATATATATGTATATATATATGTATATATATATATATATATAGTTTTAAAAAATAAAGCATTATATTGCAAGAAAACATAATGATACACATAAATGACATTTTAGAAGGAAAACCATGTCCATATTAACTCCTATAGATGATGAATATCATTCATTACATGATGCAAGTAGAAAAATCCAAAATTAGCCTTTATAGATGAATCTATACATCCAAGATCAGCCTTTATAAATGAGGTTGCATGTGCTGAAAATGAAAAAACATGAGCTGGGGTAAATCCAGCAATTACATCACAATAATCATACCCCAACATCATCATACTCATCATCAAAAATAGAACAAGATGCATGTTCAATAGAACTAGAGCCTCGATGGGAAGAGGCAACTTGAATTCCACTTCCACTTCAGATCATCATCAAGATCAAGCATGTAGCAAGAGAGAGCTCTAAGTCGTGGTTTTCTCGTGATCCACATCCCACTCTTTATGAGGTCCACTTGTATATTCCTCACCCTTGTGAGACACAAGGCTAAGGTTTGAATGCACATATACAAGATCTCCAGCCTTCTTGGATCCCAACCTGTTGCGCTTCACTGAATGAATGAAACCGTAGGTGCTCCATTTCTTTCTCATTGATGTGAAGAGCTTGCCACTTGTGATAGAATACGAGTGGCAAGGCTTTGCAAATATACACCATTTTCCCCATGACAAGTCCACCATTTAATCGGGTCCATGGTGCTTCTCTCCTCCAAAGCTGACATGTCTGCAAAATCCTCTAATCCAGCAGCAAAACAAGCAAATTCCTCCCTCACATCTATTTGCTGAGAAGATGGAAACAACCTCTGGAAGGATGTTTTCACTCCTGTGGCCACCTCCTTGTCCTTATGTGGGGCCTTCCTTTTCCCATTTCTTAGAGCAATGAACTTCTCATCATAAAATTTGGGAAATAGAGCATGTGCCAAAGTGTGAAATGGAGTGTTAAATACATTCCACCTAGTAACAATGATGGACCTCACATGCTCAACAAAGTCAACCTCGACAAAAAACAGAGTGGGAGACTCCTGTGTAATAATTTCCACAGTTTTCTCAACCATGGTATCCATGCCATCATAAATCTCTCCCAGGAATGGTCTGTCTGTGTCTACATCTCAGAGAAGCTCAAATGTCGGTGAAGTAAACTTGAGCAAGAATTATACCTTTCTCCACCAATCCTCATCAATCAACACCCTCCGCACCATACTTCCTCTCTTTGAATCTGACTGTCTCCACTCAGCCCAAGTCACACCCACCACCATACTCATCAATGCACTTTTGACCTCAACAAGGCGGCCCAACATGATGACGTTTGAGGCATATCTTGTCTCAGCAACTTTGAGCAACTCCAATTTGGAGTATTCTCGATACATTGCTTGAGACTGGTGGTGGTTGGTGATGAATTTAATGATCTCCCTAGCTTGCCTTGTGAGCTCCTTAATCCATTCAGTTTTTGCCTCAATCTCTTTTAAAATGAGATTTAAATTATGGACAATGCAAGGAGTCCAAAAAATATGATTATATCTACTCTCAACAATCAACCCTGCAACTTTGCAAACGGGTGCATTATCTGTAATAACTTGCACTACATTTGTTGGCCCTACTTGTTCAATAGCAGAAATTAAAATATCAACAATGAATTTGTTGTCTTTTACCTTGCCAGAACAATCTTCTGCTCTCAAGAATATCGCTCCTTTTGGTGATGATGCAATAACATTGATCAAGGGCCTTTGCTTTGTATCAGTCCATCCATCAGAGATAATGGAAACCCTTGAGTTGGTCCATGAGCTACGAACTAGTCTGCGAATATCATGAATCAATGACCTCTCTTTCTGCAGCAACATTGCTCTGAGTTTTTCATAGTTTGGCCCCTTGAAACCTTGAGAAGCCTCATTAATTTCCTTCACCATATCCTTCCAATAGGGAGACCAAACCACATTAAATGGGATTCCACATGCAAATATCGCCCTTGCCACTCTTGACTCTATTTCTTCTCTCTTTTGGTTGTTGAACATCTTCATCAATCTGTTGGCTGAAGTTGCACCTCGTCCTCCAGGGCCTTTGGATATCTCATTTTCTACCTCTAGCACCCTCCTCTTCCTTGCTTTGTGAATAGTCCTTGGCTCATTGCTAACACCCAAGGAAGGAGGAAGATTTTTATTGCCATGTATAGCAATCTTTGCTCTATTATCCTTCAATTTTTTAGCATCATCATGCTTTTTTTGGAATCTATCCCTCACCTGTAGATCAAGGGTATGTGGACAACCTTCAATACCCTTCGGTTCATGCAAAATGTGAGCCTTGAATCTTGTGTAAGAGCCCTTGAAGGTCCTATCCTTCTTGCATAAATTGCACTTCCATATCCATGAACCTCCATTGACACCCATAGCCTTGACCTTGGTAACATGCCTCCAAAGAGGATAGTATTCATGCTGCCTGCTTACTTTGAAAGCTATAATATGAGATGAAATATCCCTTTGAGAAGCCATGAATATTGCAAGAAAAGAAGAAAATGAAAACTTTGTTCACCAAACAAAACAAAAAATTGTATATTGCAAACCAAGAGAAAAAAAAACTGCTAACTTGCTAAGCAAACAAAAAATAAATCTACTCACCAAATAGAGAAGAAATATGCTCACTAAAACCACACACAATCTCCTTTTTGTTGTTGTAGGAAGCTCCTCTTTCTAATGAAAGTGTGAGGAATGAGTGAAGCAAGTGGTTTCTTATAGCAAATGAAGGAGATTTAGGGTTTTGGTTTACATCTAGAAGTTTCTTTTTTTAATTAAAACAAAAACACAGAAAATCATCTTAATTCTATTTGGAGAAGGAAAAAAAGGCATTAACTAAAATTAACTAGAAGTTTGGGGGCCCCACGACCCCCTTTATTTGCCCAATTCCCTTTAAAAGTCACGGAAACTCGGCCATACGGGAACGGTACGGCGCCAAAACGTCGTTAGTCGTACCATACAACGTTTCCCTTTCAACAAACACCGTATGGTACGGCCGATGGCGTTTCGGGGTCGTACCGTACCCATTTCGTCGTACCGTACCGTACCAACCTCAGAAACAGAGGGGGGGGGGGCGTTTCCTGCAACATAGCTGTGTTGCCTTGTATTCTAAGGATATGGAAAATAAATGTGCAAACTTGGTCAACTAATCAACCACCACATATATGCAATCTATGCCTTGTACCTTGGGTAGACCTGTGATGAAGTCCATGGATATACTTTCCCACTTTTGCTCAAAGATGGGTAATGGTTGTAATAAACCCATAGGATGAGTCTTCTCTGACTTGTTCTGTTGACAAGTCATACACTCCCTCACATGCCTCAATACATAATATTCAAGGCCCTTCCAAGTGAACCTCTCCCTGATCTACCTATAAGTTTTAAAGTGTCCAAGATGGCCTACCAGAGGCACATCATGCATAACCTTCATAATCTTCTCCTTCAATGTAGACTCGGAGACTAAGTATATGTGGTCCTTGTTGTAGATGATGTCATACACCACTTTGTACCTGTCATCCTATAAGTTGTGATCCATCAACTCACCAGCGAATTTATTCTTGGAATACTCTACCAAGAGATGAGATTTGCAGTCAGTTGAAATCTCTGCAAGTGAACATATCTCTGGTTTCCCAGAGAGGGAATTAGCAACCGCATTTTTTTTCACTTTTACATATTGAATGTCAAAGTCATATGCCTGCAATTTGTTGGCCCACTTCTATTGCCTCTCATTTAAGTCCTTCTATCCCAAGAAGTGTCTCAAGTTGTTGTGGTCAGTCTTAACCACAAATTTTCCACCCACCAAGTACTATATGATTTTTGCTAAGGCATGCATGATAGAGAGAATTTCCTTGGCGTTTATGGAGTAGAGCCTCTCTGACTTTGTGAGTTTCCTTCTCTCATATTCTTTTGGATGTCTATGTTGCATCAGAACTGCTCCTATGCCCTCACCCGATGCATCACACTCAAGCTCAAAGGGCTTAGTGAAATCAGGTAGTGTTAAAACCAGGCAAGTGTTCATCACTTCCTTCATCCAGTAAAATGTCTTTTGGGCTGCCTTTGTCCACTTGAATGCCCCTTTCCTTGTGATATCTATGAGTGGTGCAACCAACTGCGAGAATCCCTTTACAAACCGCCTATAGTAGTTGCATATCCCGAAGAATCCATGCAATTGTGTAAGTTTCTTGGGCGGTGGCCAATCCAATATGGCTTGGATCTTCTCCCTGTGTACCTCTACACCCTGGGCACTCACACATGACCCAATTATAGGATCTCTATCATGTCAAACTCACACTTTGACTCCTTGGCATACAGAGATTGATCATCCACGATGCTTAGAATCTCATCTAGATGATCCAAGTGCTACTCCCATGTCATGTTGTATATAAGATGATCATCTAAGAACATGGACCAATAAGACAAGACAGGAACCTTCCTTACAGGGCGCATAGCAAGTTCGAGTCATCCACAACAAGATAGAGGAGAAGTAGAAGTAATACTCTATCTAGTTTAGGTAAGTGTCAGTCGGTCTTTTTGTAATAAAGCATCTGTCGGTATAAGTAATAATGGAAATGCCTAATTTTTAAGCAAGATTCAGTATGTCAATAAAGCCTACGGGAAAGTTCCCTTGCGCATTTGATTGTGCAAAGAATCTCAAAAGGAAAGCAATATCTTCTGTTTTGGAAGATTGGCATTGTTTGTTTAAGAAGACACTCAAAGAACTAATACGATTGATGGAGTTTTAGCTAAAATCTCTCTTTTACTTATTGATTATTTGTCTGTAACTCGTGGGCTTCTAGCTGAGAGGAAATTGTGAGGACTGTTGCATTTTAGCGTTTGTTGTTTCAGGCGTTTTGTTGTTGCGTTTTAGAGACTACGCACCAAAGGAACTGGTGCGCGTCTCTGTTACAAAAACAGTTTTGTGTCTTTTCTGTTCAATCACCCTCTAAAGGTTACCTACGCATCATCCTTCCAGTCACTATCTCCAATTTTGCAGTGAACAATGCGTAGCAAAAAACGAGAACACTCACGCTGAGGAAAACTCAAGACGCTCCTCCACGACAGTGATCTTCATCTATTCCACAAGACGCCACACAGAAATTTCAAATCAATTGGTATCAGAGCGTGTTCGTTCCTTGGGACCAGAACTTCATCCACCGGGACAATTTTTTTTTTTGGGGGATCTACAACTGTAGCAGCACGCTTCTTCTCAGAATGTGCCTTTCACCCTTCTCAGGATTTCTATCATACCTCATCTCGATCGCCTCTGGATTCCGACAATGCCGCCTCGACGTGAAGTCTCCAGTGAGGACTCCACCATAGACATAGCAAGCCGATTGGAAAATTTGGCACTGGCTCTTCAAGAGTTGATTCGTCTTCAACAACGAAGACCTCCAGCAGGCATGCAATTGGACACTCGTTTTCAATTACTCAAGTTCGCTACTCAGATGCATGGCGAGACAGTGGAGTCATGGATCTGTAGTCTCTCCACCTATTTTAAAACCTCGCCCGAGATGGAGGAGGCTACCAAATTACAAATCTCCAGTCTCCAGCTCAAGGGGATCGCCCAAATTTGGTGGGACACACACTTGAACAATGTAGAATTAATCGTCAAGCTCAACACTCCACCCTCGAAAAATGGTCTCATTACGTCCTGAGAAACATTCTGTCAAGCCCTGAGAGAACGCTTCTACCCTCCAGGATACCTTCAAAATTTTCTGGCAAAATGGTTACAACTTCGGCAGTTGTCCAGTCAGTTGGTGCAAGCCTACATCGATGTTTTCTGCAAGCTGCGCATCCAACTCTAGATCAACGAACCAAACGAGGTATTAGTCATCAAATTCAACTCTAGTTTAGTGCCACCTCTCCGGCGGGAGGTAGACCTGTTTGACAGTCCCTCTATGGATAAAGCTTTCTTACGCGCCCTGGCAATAAAAAGAAAGATCGGTCCACGCCCAAGATTCTCTAACTATCATGCCTCCACCACTCATCCACCCACTCCACCAAGTCAGACACCCGCAACTTCGTCATCCACATCCAAACCTACAGGCTGGTGTACCTTTCACAAAACCAATTCCCACCATTCTTCGGACTATCACGCGTTAAAAAATATCCGCACCAATAAGACCTTGATGGTTGAGGTCAACACAACAGATTTTCTCTACCTCACATAAACCATTTTCCTCGACAACCCCACAGAGGTCGACCCCTCTCTCATTCTAATGACCCAACCTGCATCAGGGCGCCCTAATATCCCCCTCTTCACCCACAACTGCCAAATCAAAAGCGAATTAGCCACGCTCATTCTCAACAATGGCAGTCAAAAGAATCTTATATCACAAGATCTCGTACAACATCTGTAACTCCTCACATCACTGCATCCCGACCCTTATCAACTGGGATGGGTCCAAAAGGGAGGGTTGTGCATCACGATTTCTCATTGTTGCGTGGTCACTTTCTCCATTGGCCCATTCCGCAACACTGTGACTTGCAACGTCTCTGTCTTAGACTGCGCAAACCTCCTTCTCAGTCTTCCTTACCAATAGGAGTGACATGCTGTGTATCACGCTAAATCACATCAATATCATCTTCAAAAGGAGGGACACAAATATGTCCTAACTTCCTCCATTGTCACGCCATCCCCATGACAAACTGATACCATCACCACTCACCATGTCATTAATACCCAAACAACATCATTGTGTCTAATCCGACCGCTTAAACCCAATAATATTACTAACCTGGCACCCCCTGAAGTTTTTCCCCTCTTACATGAATTTGCAAAAGTGTTTCACCCACCAACTAGCCTTCCCCCATGTCGAAACATTGCACATTCCATTTATCTCATACCAGGCGCATCTCTTACCAACACACCCGCCTATTGCCTAGTGCCCAAGGAGGCCACAGAAATTGAAAGACAAATTGGCCAACTCCTTGATTTCGGCCACATTCAACCGTCATCTTCCCCTTGCACCTCGCCAGCCTTCATTATTCCTAAGAAAGACACCTCTGAATGGCGCCTTGTGACCGACTACAGAGCCCTGAACAAAGCCACCATAAAAAATAGATATCCCCTACCTCGGATTGAAGATCTCCTTGATCATCTGCAAGGGGCATCTTTCTTCACAAAGATGGATCTAATTTCAGGATACCATCAAGTGCACATGCAACACAGTGATATCTGGAAAACAACATTCAAGACTAAGTTTGGTCTGTATGAATGGCTAGTCATGCCTTTCATCTTGAACAATGCACCGGCCACTTTCATGTGGCTCATCAACGACATTTTCCTGTCACACCTCGGTAAGTTTGTTGTTATTTATCTTGACGACATTCTGATTTTCAATAGATCATGGGAGGAGCACTTGCAACATCTGCACACGATCTTGGCATTGCTTCGTAAACACCAATTGCAGGTAAAAGAGAAAAAGTCATATTTTGCTCAGAGTTCAGTACATTATCTAGGATTCATTGTGGACTCTACAGGGGTTTGCCCAAATCCTGCACGAGTACGAGCTATATCTGAATGGCCAGCCCCAACTTTTTCACAGCTTCTCAAAATTTTTATGGGTGGCATCAATTTCTATTGCAAATCCATATACCATTTCTCATAGTTGGCGCGCCCTTTGCATCAGCTAACCAATAAAGAAAAGTTTCTATGGTCTCCTGATGTGCAACACCACTTTGATAATTTGAAGCAAGCATTATGCTCGACACCAATCCTCCGCTTACCAGATTTGCTACAACCATTCGAAATTGAGTCAGACGCGTCTCAATTTCTTATTTGTGTTGTACTTAAACAAGGAGGTCACCCTGTCACCTACCATTCAGAGACACAGTACATATGACAAGGAATTTTATAGCTTAGTCCAAGCGCTGAAGCAATGGCGCCATTATATTCTAGGCAAAGAGACCATACTACACACATATCATCATCCACTCTTATTCATCAACTCATATTGTAAGATACAAGAACAACGTCATCTCAAATGGGTAGCATACATTCAACAATTTCACCTAGTTATTAAGTACAAAAAGGGAACTGCAAACAAAATGGCAGATTTATTAATCTGGACGCCAACACAAGTGATGAATATATTGACAGTACATGTGCAGCCTATGACAGTTGGAAATAAATGTACGAATCAGATCCCACCTTTAGAGAGATATGGACAACAGTACAAAAACCCACAGTAATCAACCAGACACCTTTCCTTGATTACACCATCCGGGAAGGATGGCTATATCGTCTCAATCAACCGTGTGTTCCGCAATCAACTGATCATTTGATCCTCATCAGGGAAGCGCATGCTTCTTCCTGTGGCGGTCATTTCGGGAATGCCAAAACGCTCCTACACCTTCAACGCCATTTCTATTGGCCCATTGTGTCCAAGCAAGTCGACAGTTTCATCAGAGCATGCGCTCTCTGCTCACAGAGAAAACCGTCTAAACAAAAACATGGCCTCTATCAGCCTTTGTCGATCCCTTCACACCCATGGGAATCGATTTCTATGGATTTCATGAATGGCCTCCCGACCACTCTCGGAAAACACGATGCAATATGGGTTGTGGTCTGTAGATTTTCAAAGATGGTGCTCTTTCTTCCATGCCACAAAACAACTTCTATCGCACAAACTACTGAAATATTATTTCACCATGCGTGGCCACATTTTGGTATGCCAAGCAACATCATTTATGATCGTGACTCACTCTTCCTTAGTGCATTTTGGCGTAATCTGTGGTCATTACTTGGATGCCAGCTAAAATTTTCCACAGCTTTCCACCCACAGACCGACGGCCAAACCGAGGTGGTCAATCGAACCTTGGTTCACGCTCTGCGCAACTCCTTCGTCAAGAATAAGCAATGGGATGCTTATATTCACATTTTCCAGCATAGCTACAACAGAGCGACACACTCTTCCACAATATTTACCCATTCGAGGTTTGTTTGGGGTTCCAGCCACTAGCACCCACCGAGCTGCCGCTCAATTTGACTCCGTCGGGATCAGCGCAACATCAAAAAGACCAAAAAACAACTCAACACTTCATACAGAATTTAGCACAACGCCACAAACAAGTGACTGAATCGTTACAAACTGCGCAAGAACAAGCCAAACAACGTCATGATAAGCACAAAACATCGTTGCATTTCCAACCAGGGGAAAACGTTTGGCTGCAAATGGACAAGAAACGCTTCAAAGGGAGGCATCATAAGATGCATCCATTACAGTATGGCCCATACACAGTTTTGGATCGCATAGGTGAAAATGCTTATCGTTTGGATCTTCCACCACATTTGGGGATTCATCACGTGCTCAACGTCAACAATCTGAAGCTCTTTGAGCCACCGCTCCTTGACAACACAGTCACTATCCTCCATCAGATGGACAACATTTTGTATTTTCAACATCCGCTATTGATTGATCAATTTGTAGATAGAAAAACCAGAACCACACGTCAACAACAACATGTTTCCTATCTAGTCGACAGACAGGGACAAAGCAAAGTGGATGACAACAGAAACAATGCAGCAACGATTTCCTAAGTTGTTGACGAAAGCAGGGACGCTTTCAGATCTAACTAGGGAGGAATTGGACCAATAAGACAGGACAAAAACCTTCCTTACAGTCCGCATAGCAAGTTCGAGTCATCCACAGCAAGATAGAGGAGAAGTAGAAGTAACACTATGTCTAGTTTAGGTCAGCGTCAGTCAGTCTTTTGTAATAAAGCATCTGTCAGTATAAGTAATAATGGCAATGCCTAATTTTTATGTAAGAGTCAGTATGTCAATAAATCCTGCAGGAAAGTTCTCTTGCGCATCTAATTGCGTAGAGAATCTCAGAAGGAAAGCAACATCTTCTGTTTTGGAAGATTGGCATTGTTTTCTTAATAAGACACTGAAAGAGCTAATATGATTGATGGAGTTTTAGCTAAAATATCTCTTTTGCTTATTGATTATTTTTTTGTAACTCGTGGGCTTCTGGCTAAGAGGAAATGATGAGGACTGTTACGTTTTAGCGTCTGTTGTTTCAGGCATTTTACTGTTGCATTTTAGAGACTACGCACCAAAGGAACTAGTGCACGTCTCTATTAGAAAAATGATTGTGTGTCTTTCCTGTTCAATCGCCCTCTAAAGGTTGCCTACGCATCATCCTTCTAGTCGCTATCTCCAGTTTTGCAGTGAACAACGTGTAGCACAAAATGAGAACACTCACGCTGAGGAAAACTCAGGATGCTCCTCCACGACAACAATCTTCATCTGTTCCACAAGACGCCACACAAAAATTTCAGATCAGAACACCAACAAGAACTTCCTCAGTTGCTTGTTGAATATGTGGTTCATGCAGGACTGAAATGTAGTTGGTTCATTGGTCAACCCAAATGGCATGACCAAAAACTCATAATTCCCATAATGGCATCTAAAAACAGTTTTGGGGATATCCTCCTCTCTGACTCTGATCCGATGATACCCCGACCAAAGGTCAATCTTCGAAAAATATACAACCCCATGCAACTCATCTAATAACTCATCAATCATGGGGATAGGATACATGTTCTTGATCATCTTCTTATTCAAGTCTCTATAGTCAATGCACATATGCATGGTTCCATCCTTCTTCTCCACCAACACTACAGAAGGAGCGAATGGGTTGGAGCTAGGTCTGATGTGTCCCATCTCCAACAGTTCCTTAATAGCCTTCTCAATTTCATCCCTGAATTTCTTAGAATGCCTGTAGGGAGTAGTGATCTCAAGTTTTGCTCCTTCCTCCAACTCAATGGTGTGCTCAAATCCCCTATTAGGCAGTCTCCCTGGAGGTATTTGTCCAAAAGCCTTGTCATGCTTACTCAACATCGCCTAAATATCTGCATGATGATGTTGTCAACCCTCTGCATTTTCCGGAGTTGTAATCAAGCACTCAGTTGCACATGCTACATCTTCGTGTCTGAAGATGGCTTCCATACTTTTGGTTGACACAATCTTAGGGCCACCATTTGACATTCCCCTCAGAACAACCTTCTTTTCATTTGTTGTATTGAACCGCATCTCCATTACTTGGTGGTTCATTGTAATTTCCCTTAAGGAATGAAGCCCCCGAACACCCAAGACTATATTGGGGTCCGCCAAATCAACCACATAAAAATCGTTGGCCAAGGTATAGTTTCCTAACGTTACAGCCAACCTCGGAATCTTCTGTGTGCATGTCATAGTAAATTCATCATCCACTACCACATTGAACCCCTC
>SNQJ01S0162550.1:0-12046 GCA_010110895.2 Picea sitchensis
CTCTTTAGGAACTCAGGCCACTGACCCCTTCTGAAGGCAATAGATAGGTTTACATCATTAACGATCATAGGGATGATGAAAATAATGTGTAACAAGGACCTTAGGAATGTGAAAGGAATCCATCAGAAGGACTTGTCATGGAAACAATTTGAGAAACACGTCAAGAAGAAGTATTTTTCGTAAAAATACTTTGATGGGAAGACCAAGGAGTTCTATGAACTCAAGCTGGGACAAATCACAATAGATGAATATATCAAAAAAATTCTTGAGTTGATAAGGTATGTGCCCTACATAAAGGATGAAAAGGTAAAGATGCAACAATTTATTAGTGGATTACCTCAATCCTTCCGGGAAATAATTGAATTTGATGAACCAAAGACCTTAGAAGATACTATCCAAAAGGCAAGGTGTTGCTATGAGAAATTCAAGAATAAGGCAAAACCCCATGAGGACTAGAAGAAGAAAAGTAATTTAGGGTTCAAGACAAAGGGATTTAAATCCTCAAGATTTATGAACCATGGGAAAAGTTCTAAGATGAGCATTCCTACTAAAAGTGTATATCAATAGAATTTCCCATCTCAGAGTGGCAATAAACCCTTTGGAGCAACCCCGGGTAAGATTGATCATACCAAGAGAGAACCCTTGAAATGTTGGGGTTCTGAAGAAGAACATCTGCTAAGGGACTACCCATATAGGAAACAACACAATAGGAGAGTCTACAACATCCAGGAGGCTACCACAGTCAATGATGTGGCTAGGAGCATGCCACAAATTTATGCAGCCTTGGATAATAGACAAGTTGACCACCAAGCTTCAATGGTGGAGATGGAAGGTATGATTGTCAACCATCTACTTCCTATTTTAATTGACCCTGGTTCTAATCTGAGTTATGTTGCCCCTCAAACTGTTAAGAAATGTAAATTGCAGCAACTAAAACATGTTAAATCATGGCTGGTACAACTAGCCACTGGAACCAAAATAAAGGTAACAGAGGTCATACTAGCATGCCAATTCATTATGAATGGATTACCCACCCAAGCAACCCTAAACATGCTCCCTTTAGGATCCTATGACCTGTTGATTGGCATGGACTGGTTGGCTTCCCATAAAACCAAGTTGGACTGTTACAATAAAACTTTGGATTGTGAAGATGAAGAAGGAGAAAAATAACCCTACAAAGAATTCAAAAGCATGTCTCGGTGAGACAAATATCAGCCCTTCAAGTGAATAAGTATTCCAGAAAACGGTGTCCTTTGTATGCAATACAAGTGCTGAACTCTGTTGAGATCGATAAACCAATACTAGTGGACCATCCCATATTAAGAGAGTATAAATATGTGTTTCCAGAAGAGGTACCAGTTCTACCTCCAAGAAGAGATATTAACTTTTCAATTGAACTTGTACCAGGAGCGGTGCCAATGTCTAGAGCACCCTATAGAATGAGTACACCAGAGCTAGTTGAGCTCAAACTACAACTAAATTAGATGTTGAACAAAGGTTACATTCGAACCAGTGTGTCTCCTTGGGGAGCACCAACTTTTCTTGTGAAAAAGAAGGATGGCACACTTAGGTTGTGCATAGACTATAGACAACTCAATAAGATGACAATTAAGAATAAGTATCCCTTGCCAAGGATTAATGACTTGTTTGACCAGTTAAGGGTTGCTACAATTTTCTCCAAGATTGACTTGAGGTCTGGATACCATCAAGTTGTATATTTTAACCTTGTACAATATTTATTGCAAACAGATTTTTCAGTAAAAAAACAGAAAAGATAAAATGGCAAATACAAACATTACACATAGATTTTTCCCCTGGAAACCCAAACCAGGAAAACCAACATATTCTATATTCATTCATAGTGATACATTGTTTACAATACAATATACATATAGGATCCAGCAGCATCCAAAACCCTAACCCAATGACATGGATTAGTCAACAACCCTAATTCCTTAACCCGAAATAGAAAACCATCGGCAAAGAAACCATGTGTCGAAAAACCACCTAAATATGTGACGCTACTACTCGTGCAAAGAATATAACACACACCCAACATTCTCCCACTTGTTGTTTTCTTTGCATACAGGGGGTTACAGGGTTACATAGTCAACAATCCAGGGCAGCAATGCCCATGGATCCTCTACACCAAGAGAACTTCTCAGTGCTCACAGATTTTGTTAATGAGTTTGCAACATTCTTCAAAGTGTCCACCTTCATCAGCGATACTTTCTTTTCTTCAAACATGTCTCTCACAAAGTGATATGGAATATCAATATGCTTTGTCTTTGAATGATAAACCGGGTTCTTCGCCAGAAAAATTACACTCTGACTGTCACACTCTATCCTTACAGCTTGTTGTACCAACCAAATACCTGAACACAATCTTTGTAACCATATTGCTTCCTTACTTGCATGAGTGGTTGCCATGTATTTCGCTTCTGTAGTTGAAAGTACCACTACATCTTATCTTTTGCTCATCCAACTTATTGCTCCTCCAAATAGGTTAAACACATACCCACTTGTAGATCTCCTATGATACAGATCTCCAGCCCAGACTGCATCCACAAAGCCATGTATATCCACCACTATGTCCAATCTTGGTCTTCCTTCAGAGCACAATCCATAGCTAGCAGTGCCACGCAAATACCTGAAAACCCTTTTTACTCTTGTCCAATGTTCCTTCTCTGGTTTTTACATATACCCGCTCAAAACTCCCACTGCATGTGCAATGTTCGGTCTAGTACATACCATTGCATACATCAAACTACCAACTGTACTCGCATATGGAACACGAGACATGTCCTCCTCCTCTTTCTGTGTCTTGGGACACTGATCCGCAGATAACTTTACACCAACAGGAATAGGAACCTTGATCGGTTTACATTCCTGTATATTGAACCTCTGCAATATTCTCTCAACATATTTTCTCTAATTTAACCAGAGATTCCTCTTTTTCTGATCTCTTTTAATTTCCATGCCCAAAATTAAATTTGAAGCACCGAGATCCTTCATGTCAAATTTAGAGGACAATTGAGTTTTCACATCCTGAATAATCTCCTTGTTGCTTCCTATCAGCAACATGTCATCCACATACAAGACCAAATAAATCAAATGATCACCAATTAATTTAAAATACACACAGTGGTCCTCTTTTCTTCTTGTGAAGCCAAGTCCCAGCCCCTACCAATCCAAGAATGGAAATGGGAAACTATCTCCATGGATTTCATCACAGGGTTACTGAAATCAACCAAAGAGAATGATGCCATTATGGTAGTTGTGGACAAACTAAGCAAGGCTACTCACTTTATTCCCATCAAATCAACTTGCAAGGCAATAGATATTATCAGTATTTTCATGAAATAAATATTTAGACTACGTGGCATGCCTAAGGAAATCATATCCGACAAAGATACAAAATTTACTTCAAACTTTTGGAAATCTTTGCTCAATGGTTTTGAAACTAAATTAGTATTTAGTACAACCTATCACCCTCAAATGGATGGGCAAATGAAGAGGGTAATCCAAGTGTTATAGGACATGTTTTGCATTTTATGCATCACCCCAAGAAGTGGGAAGACTGCATACCACGGGTAGAGTTTATTTATAACAATGGTTACCAAGAGTCATTGAAGATGAGCCCTTTTGAGGCCCTCTATGGTAGACGATGCAACCCGTGGAATAACCTAGTAGACAGAATCACACTCGGGCCATATATGCTAAAGGAATTAGAACAACAAGTAGTTCAAATAAAACATAATTTGAAAATAGCTCGAGATAGACAGAAAATCTATGCAAACAAAAAAAGGACTCCTAGAGAGTTCAAAGCAAGGGATCATGTGTATCTTCGAGTTAGGCCCAGAAAAAATTCCTTGAAAATGGGAGCCTGTGCCAAGTTGGCACCTCGGTATTGTGGACCCTTTGAAATTTTGGATAGAGTGGGACCTGTAGCATATAGACTAGCACTTCCTCCCCATAGTGAAGGCACATAATGTTTTCCATGTTTCGTTACTGAAGAAATATGTACATGATTCTAATCATAAAATTGATTGGTTTGTGATTCAGGTGGAACCAGAGGGAGAATTCCTGCAATAGCCACAATGCATAAAAGACAGGAAGGAAAACCCACTCAGGAACAAAACCATTGCACAAGTCAAGGTGTAGTGGAAACACTTTGGTCCAGATGAAGCTACATGAGAAATGGAGGATGCCATGAAACATGCATACCCATTTTTGTTTACTTATGTACATATAGAGCACATTGACAGGTAGAACATCAAGGAAGATGTTCCTTTAAGGCAGAGGGTATTGTAACACCCATGTTTCCCCCATCTTGTAAATATAACTATAACTTTCCTATAGACTCTGGGCAGACTAAATATGTGTAGATGTTGGAATTGATGAACCTTTTTGTTATAAAAGGTAATGTGTGTATTTATGTTATTAAATAAAATGGATAGTGTTGCATAACTGTTGAAGGGGTTGCTAAGGTAGATCATGATGATGTGAGAGAGATGGTGAGGGGAACCTATTATCACCTTAAAAAAAATTCATGTCGAGATCTAAAAATTTCAAAAATTTAGTGAAATGTTATACCACAGTAGAGGCGTGATAGTTTAGGGGGGCTAGCTATATCACACGGTATATAGACAAATATAGTGAAGGTGGGAAGGAAGTAGCTTGGCAGACCATCAATTTTGAAGAATCCCAGATCCACGGTTGAGGCACACATCAGACCGATAAATAGCACGGAACTTAATGTCGCGAAGGCAGACTGGGGAAAACCAATATGGTTTTGATGGGGGACGCATGGCGCTCTTACACATGCATCAAGGTAGACAATGAATTTCCCAAAACCAATTTTCCCATGGCTCTGATGTCATGTGGTTTAAAATGTCACATCAATAACTCGTGGGAAGGATGGAAGTTGGTCAAATCACCCCACATCACTGGTCCAGGTACTTTTTTAGATGACGTATCAAAAGGACGTCGTCACATAACCAACTCAAAGCTCATCATTTGAAATGGATTGATGAAGCGTGGCACACCAACGTACTATGACATTAATTCGTGATTAAAATGCAAAGACTATCAAATCTCAGATATGAAATCGTTTTATCCTACTCTGGGAAATTGCATGTTATGCATAAGAAAAACAAGCTCGACCTGTGTTGATTTCCCGAGTCCTGTAAATTCAAAGGGTGGCCAAATCGCGGTCTCTGCAAAGTCTGAAAGGTATGGATAATACTCATCAAACGGTGTCTGGCGCAACTAGGTTCTCAACTAACGTGCCAAGCAGTAAGAAAGAAATATGGGTCTTGCAGATACTGGCAACTAAATTTCATACTAAACCTACAAATGAGACATAGTCAGGGGTAAAATTAAACCCCGTTAAGAGGGATCTTGTCATAAATGAGCACGCGGACAAAACCTACCATCCAGCCGCGAAGAGGAAGAGGAGAAAAAAGTGGAGGACGAAGGCCAAAACTGAGATGATAGAAAGCGTTGGAGAAAATCTCGCTTGGTTGAGTACCCTGGAAGAGGAAATCGCCAAGTTGAGGTAAATCCTCAGGTAAATTTAGGTGTAGTTCAGAAAGTTTTGGACATATGGCGGCTTAATAAAAGGAGGTTTTGATATGACAGACCAGTTACTAATGGTCGCTTTAAATACTATAATTGTTCTTCCTTTTTGTAACTTGTATCTATTTTAGAATAATGAGGAAGTCAGAACGTTTTAAATTCCTTGCGAAATTCCTCTATATATGTTTGATCTCAAGAGTATAGAAACATGGAGAAAGGAGGATCTTGCCCTTTGTGCAGGAAAAATTTGTAAATCTATGGGGCTGGAATGAATACATGGATGCAAAGGTAGATTTCGGACTTTTTATGAAAAGATTATAATCGGTGGTGTTATGAGTCTCGTTTTCTCTCATAGTGTGTGATTCCTGTTATTATGCATTTCATTTTTCCTTTCCTCTATCTAAATTGAGAAATTAAAAGTCAAGAATTCATTATTCAATGCTCTCGGCTTGGCGATTTAGACTATGTTTATCTCTTCTAAACCATTTCAGAATTCATTACTATAATGCTCTGATAATAGTTGTGTGTTTCTTTTCTTCTGATACCATCTAAATTTTCAAGTATAAACTCAGAAGTCACTTCCTCATCTAGCCTTTTCCTCTTAATTGTTTTCATGATTTGGCAATGCATCCTTCATTTCTAACCCCATAGCCCAAAGGTCATCTTCAGTTCTTCAACAATTTTATTAAAAACCCCCAAAACAAACCAAACCTAGCCACCGATTTCCATAGATATAGTAAGTGACACGAGAGATCCCTCTCTGAGTTGAGCAGGCTAGTGCCTCAGCTCTAAATATGGTTGAAACAGTTACCTCTATCGTTTGTCTATTCAACTGGATAGAATTTACAGAGTGCTAACAGAACCAACAATGGTTGATATGAACCCCACCAGAACAATACCTTAATGGATTTAAATTACTTAGACCCAGAACAATCCATTGACCCATAAATAAATTACTAGTCAGGATGGTAGTTGGGAAACCCTCCTAAAGAGTTAATGAGGATATGGGTAGAGTACCCATATGAAAGACTTCTTGACCTAACCACGAACTGGGGATTCAGACCCATGCAATCTTGTTGAGGAAGGCAAGAAAAGAAGGGAATTTGTGGGAAGAGGGGATTGCGAAGGAGAAAAGTGTGTACAGCTCTTGGGTTCTGAAGCGAACCAAGACACAAGCTTGCTTTGGGTGCAAGAAGTTGTTGGCAGTGTTTTCAGTCCAAGCTGATAAACAGGGTTGCAGAGAAGGCGAGTGACTAAGGAAGCACTTGTTGCAGGCCCCCTTGCTTAGTGGAGAGAAAATTGTTTTTCCAAGTTCCCGTGGGAGGAGGAGAGTGGTCTTCATCCTTGACTGTTGCTAAACAACAAGGAAGAGTCTATCTAAGAGCATCATGATCTAGATAGGGGGTGGCCAATGGTAAATTCGTCTACGAGTTGATTTTCCTATTGTTGGGTGGAAATGGGCACCCCTCTCAGCAGTTGCTTCATGATCTGGTTTCTTGATAAGTATTCTTATACTTTGTGTGCTAGAATTGAAATGAGTGGTTAGATGTCTGTGTATATGATTAAACTTTGCATTTATGATTAATAATATAAATGCTTTTGGTTTTTCTGTGAACCCCTGCCTTTGAATGGTTTTTGGTTGCCTCTGGTTAGCAAAAGTAGAACTATTAGACATGGGTCTTCAAACAAATTTAGGAATAAGTTTATGATTCTTGTACTGGTCGAAAAATACCTTTCCTTGTTCCAGAACTTAAGTTCTGTGAATGGAAGGCGCTTCCTTCAAACTAGTCCTCCAAGAGACCACGAGCTCATCCCCACGGCCTTAACCAGATCTTGGCTAAGAACTATGATTGTAGCCTCTGCGGCTCGACAAAGTTCCATATGCCTGGGACCTTGGAACCCTTTGCTAGGTCTGAAAGGAGTTATGCTATCTTGGCTTCGGAACTACAGGAGTCTGAAGCTCAGGGACGTTATGGCCTTACCAATCTCAAACCAACCGAAGACAACCTATTTTTACGATTACCGAAGAGGTCGACCGACATCTGGTGGTTTCCTTGATCGCAATTGTGGGATATGTCCCATCGTTAAATCTTAACCCACTTACTGGCCTCGAAGTAACACGAGCCGTAGATCTAGGGATTCTTTGGGATCTTCCATAGTCATTGGATCTACATCATGGTCAGTCTGGCATTGACACTCGAGGAGAAAGGGAGTGTTAAGCGAGTGGAACCCCCGAATGCCAAACTTGCGAAGTGACAAGAACCATAGATCTGGGGACGCTTTGGGATCTTCCCTGGCTGCTGGATCTATGTCGCGATCAGTCCAGCGTCGACCAATCTGGGAGAAAGGGAGTGTTAAGTGGGTGGAACCCTCGAACATCGAACTCACGAATTCATGAGAATCATAGATCGAAGGATGCTTTGGGATCTTCCCAAGCCATTGGATCTATGTTGCGGTCAGTCCGACGTTGACCACTTCGGGAGAAAGGGAGTGTTAAGTGAGTGGAACCCCCAAACACCGAAATCATGAAGCGATGAGGACCTTTGATCCAAGGATGCTTCGAGACCTTCCCTAACTGTTGGATCTATGCCATGGTCAATCCGGCATTGACCACTTCGGGAGAACAAGAGTGTTAAACATGTGAAACCCCCAAATGTCAAAGTCATGAAGTGACGGAGGCCGTAGATATATAGATATATGTGGATCCATCTCAACCATGGAATATACGGGGTATTGGGAGGTTGTTGACGGGAGTTTGGACTTCGGAGCTTCGGGAGATATCGCAAATAAGAGAGGTTAGAGACTCCCGGAGGCTATCAGTCTGGAGTGACATGGCACGCTGACGTCACCTACGGTGACGTGGACCCGTGTTTGGAATGTCATGTGTCACCTTGATTCGTACTTTTTAGAGATCTTATATGCCAACTACAACATGACATGTGTCACCCATTGACGTGTCCACGTGTCTTCTCAAACCCTTGTCATGTGTTAGTCCTCCCCTGGCACATACTCACTTGGCCTAATAGTGGGTGGAGTACCCGGGACACTGGGAGTTCGGGACTTCGGGAAAGTTGGGAGGTTGGAATGTTGGGGTTAACTGGCCGAAGACCCGAACCTACCTATCCCTACCTCTGCATTTAAGGCACCACCACACGTAAGTGTGAACCCTCTGGGAGTCCAAGTTTTGGAACTCTGGAGGCTTGGGTGTAGTATATTAGATAAGTCGAAAGGGTTGAAGGTTGAAGCCACGTGGCAAGATTCTGGGCTTCCGGGACTCCGGAGGGCATGTTTTCTTAGAGAAAAGGGCGTTCAGCGCCGAATGTCGAAATCCCTTAATCCTATGCGTTAAACGAGGATGGATGTTCGACGTTGGATTTAAAGATGGACGAATTTTCACCATAGATGTAGGAGCGCTGGAGACCCCGGGAAGAGGATTCGAGATGGTTGAGGAAAGCGAAATTTTGATGTCCATCCCTTAAAAAGGTACTTAGGGGTCGAGTGTGTTACAGGCTTTACTCCCTTTCAGCTCGTATACAGCCAAGAGGCTATTCTACCTATTGAACTAGAGATTTATTTCTTACAGTTGATGCTACAAACTGAAGAATTAAATTCTTTTGATGTTTCTCAAACAATAAATACACTACTAGCCCTGGAAGAACAAAGAAATTTGTCTTGGAAAATTTAAAAAGGGGCAACAAACAGTAAAAAAGTATTTTAACAACAGATCAAAGACCGTTGAATTTAAAATTAATGACAAGGTCTTATTGTGGGATTTAGCCCATGTTGAGAGAGGGAGACATTCTAAATTCCAAAAGTTATGGCTAGCTCCTTTCAAAATTGCTTTTAAACTAGACACAAATTCATATCTTCTTAAAGACACGGATGAGTGTTTGTTTTCTTACAATACCAATGGTTCCCACTTGAAGCATTATGTGGAACCATCTTGACCACTGACTCTATTTTTGTGTAAATATGACTGTTGTACTTCTTTTTGTATTTCGTTTTTTTTATTATTATTTATTTTTGTGTCATTTTAGTTTATTGGGTTTTGGTTTATGTTGTTTGATTTTCATGGTCATGGGAAACAAGGTCTCGATCAATTTTGCCATAATTATGTCATTTATGTAAGTATTGTTGATCAATAAGAATAAGGTGATACACATTTGTTACGGTATTCTCCTGTCGAAACACTGATGGAACACTTTTTTACTTTCAACGTTGTTCTAGCATAGTTGGCTTTGATTTCTTCCTATCTTTTGTTATTCCTTTCTTCCCTCCATTCTGAGGATCAAGATGTTGGAGTTACTTCACACACACCGAGGATTTATTTTTCCTAAGGTTTTCCCTTGTTTTTAAGTCATTATTAGTCATTATCTAGTCTCCTATATTTTAGGGGAGAATATTCCACCTAGAGAATATTCTCTTCAGTTGACACTTCAGTTTGACTAGTTGAGTTGAGTCTATATGTTGCATTGGTTTTGTCACCATGTAACATTGGGATCATCACCATGATAATACGTACTTGCCTTGGGATCATCACCAGATTGACGCATAACCCTTGATTCCTTGATCTACTCCTCACTACACTATGTTCAGTCAGTTAACTGAAGACTGGTTAACTAATTAACTCAGCTAGGTGGCAGTTCATTGTCGTAACTACCTGAGAGACTAGACTAGGTGGAAGTTCACTCCCGTAATTGATTGTGTGTGTCCAGATCACTCTAGACCACCACTATGGCACATTGCTTCTCCTCCAGTGCGCATTAATTGAGTCATACAGAGTAAATCTTGTGTAAATTATTCATTATTCATTACAGTTAATGATAATTCTTCCATTCTTTCTCTCTTGCTTCTTCTTTTTCAATTTCTCTATGTAAATGTGTGTGGTATTTTCTAGCTCAATCTATTATGTGCAAGTTCAACACATTTACATGGTATCAAAGATGACATACTGCTAAGCAAAATCTACACCAAAATATTTTGCAGGTACAAAAGATTGAAGACAGCGAAAAGATGGATTTCCAAAAAGAATTCATTCTTACACCTTACAACTACTTTGCATGGAAGGAGAGAATAATGAGTCATCTCCGAACCAGAGGATTGTATAGGTTAACCTTGAATACAGACACAGAACCGACATCAGCCATAGAAAAAAACAAGTATTTAAATCGAATAGATGAAGCACTCGAAACAATTTGCAGTCTTATTTCTCACGATCTCCTTTTTCACATATCTTCCTGTAAGACTCCAAATCAACCAAACAGGATGAGATGAGGGGACACATGTTGCAAGTGGAATTGCTCACATTAGATCCAAAACTCTTCCACAATATCCATGATTTCTTTACAAAATTCAAGGATTTACTGTCACAACTCAAAGCTTGGGGGGTTGATAAATATAAGGAGGAGAAACAAATGGTTCTCACCATTCTCTCCAAACTTGATCCTGAATTCTCTGTGTTTGTGTCCACATTCCATTTANATTTCTTTACAAAATTCAAGGATTTACTGTCACAACTCAAAGCTTGGGGGGTTGATAAATATAAGGAGGAGAAACAAATGGTTCTCACCATTCTCTCCAAACTTGATCCTGAATTCTCTGTGTTTGTGTCCACATTCCATTTAGTCAGATCCGCCTCTGGAGCCACCTGGGAAGATGCCTTCTCTTGAGGACTTTATTAAATCCCTAACACAAGAGCAAACCAAGCTCATCAACATGGGAAAAATCAAAGGCCCAAAGGTGCATGCACTTACTATGCAAGATGGAAGCCATCAATATCAGAAATCTAGAGATAAAGACAAAAGGAAAGCTCATGCACATATTAAGAAGGAAGGGTACACAAAACCCTTCACCGATGCCTCTGGATCCAAAGGGGGAAAGGGAAGAAAAGGGAAGAAATGCACATACTATCACAAAGGATTCCATCTAGAATATGCATGCATGCAAAAACAAATAGAGCTAATGTCTCAAGTACTTCAACAAAACAACCTTGGAGATCACATCCCCGAGGATGCTAAGAAGAAGAAGCCAGAAGGTTAGAATCCCAAGAAAGGAAATTCTAGCCATGCCTTGATTTCCATCAACTCCTCTCTCGATGCTTGGATCGTAGATTCAGGAGCATCACATCACATGGACTGCCACAACAACAATAAATTCTTCATTGGATGCATGCAAAGGTCATCCTATTCTGATGGGGGACAACTCTCCAATCGAATTCATCGACAAAGGAAGGATTAAACTCACCAACGAAAGCTTCGAGAATGTGTTGCACGTTCCCAAACTTTCCATCAACCTTATCTCTATGCATCAAATGAAGAATTCTGGCACCGGAAAGAAATTCATATTCACACCAAATGCAGTGGACGTCTATGACATGAAAACCACCTCCAGGGTTGATACTAGTGAGGTAAATCATTAGTCTAGATTGTATACATTTTCTGAATTTATTGAACTAGATTATGCTTTA
>SNQJ01S0162551.1:0-21029 GCA_010110895.2 Picea sitchensis
GTTGAAAAATAAAGTCCAAATGTCTCAGGTATAACTGATGCCTATTTTATTTGTGTCTACAGTATTCATAGTTTTTTCAAAAATAAACATTTTCATAATTTAAAAAACTAATATTATAATCTGATTTGTCATAGTTGTATTCTCGCACCAACAATTCTAATTTTTGGTTTTTTGGTATATGGGAAGTTTCGACAATGAAATTAATGAAATAAGAATCTAGAACATAATTCCCCGTAATTGGAAATTCAGAGGATGAAGGCTCATTAGCGGCATCAATATCAAACATTGTATCAATGTAGATAATATTATTTGGTTGTACATTCCATCGACAGGAAAAATAATCTTGGCTTTTTCTGTGATCGGACTCTACTTATCAATAGATCGTAGGCCTCGGGGATATCTATTATTTGATGAACGAACTTTTGGGTTAGAAGCTACTCAGATGAAGACATCTTTTAGTTCACCAATGAATTTGACTTTTATTATATCAAGTTGAAGTATGTGAGTGGCACACTTCATTGGAGTTTCATTTAGCTTTATGCAAGTAGAATATGGCATGACATTTGAGGATGCTCCTGATTCTACCAAATAGTTGTGCACATCCCGATTGAATACTTCAAAATTTAATGGGAAAGGAGGGGTCAAATACTTAGATTCTTTTCCTGGAAAAGTAGCATTGATACTAGCATTTTGTAGGTTATTACTTGTTGTTTTATATTATTCTTAGCAGTAGTTGTTCATTGTGCATCCATCTCTTTCAAAAGATTAAGCAATAAATTTTGTATATCTCAAGGATTGAAATATTTTCTTTTATCTTCTTTAGATCCTCAACAATTTTATATTCCATGAGATCTATTAATTGATCAAAGGCTTACAATATTTGGGGCACTAGAGGAATTCCTAACAGTAGGAGTTACGGTCCAAGTTTTTCTAGTATTTATAGTTTGGGAAGTGGTTGATTGTTGAGTCATTGGTCCTTTGCTTCATGTATGATAATCACTTTGAAGATGTAATCCCTCTTCTAATGCTACTTCTTCTTTAGCCACATTGCAACTAGGGATTATGTCCCACAAAACCATGGCCAATTCACTTGGTTGATCTTTATTTTATTCATCTATTTCTCCCTCAATTGGATCATTATATTGTTTTTCTTGTATGCATCCATCTAGAAACCTATTTTCCACAATTTTCATAGTGTTTATCCATTCAGGACACATTTTCTTTGAATGAATGGTTTGATGATATTTCCACAAATTATCTATAGCTAACCCGTCTAAATAGATATTCAAATTTTCCAGTGGGGGTTCAATGGGTTTAAGAGGAATAGGTCTCCTAAATAAAGTTATATATGGTCTTTAGTTTGAATTCCCATCTTTATTATTCATTTTCATGTCAATGATTTCATTTGATAATTGTTTTATCATTCTCTACATTCTCTTCATATCCATGGAATATTTATCCTTGCCTTCCACAATTTTCTTTGGTCGAGGTCTCAGTAAGATAAGGATTTTCTTTGGTTGAGAAACCTATTTCTTTCCCAACATTGTCTGGGTTTCTTTGCATCCCTTCATTTCAAATTCTACCTTCTTGGATTCTTCAAAATTTGATGCTAAGGTGTTGTTTCATGCTCACTTAATGAACATAGAAATTGGTGTGATTAAGGCATTAGAATAAAATTTGATTTGAAGTTCTTGTGTAGGTTGAGTTCCATCCTTAAATTTTTTCAATACAGTGGTAAACCTTTGGTCAAAATAATTTACCCTTTCCGTAGGTTTCATGACTAAATGAAATAACTCAGACATCAAAGCACTAGTGGCAGTTTCTTCCCCAAACTTATTTAAAAAATCTTTCTAATAATTAGCCCAATTGGTGATTGATCCAACAAGAAGATTAAAATACCAAGTACGGGATTGGTTCTCAAAGGTGCACAAGAAAAGTATACACACCACATCTTGATGTTTCACATTCATTAATCTGATGACCAGAATGAATTTATTAATGTGATCTTCCATAGGACCAAATAGTTCAGGGTCATATTTTGGAAGTGTAATACCCAAATTTTGATCCCTGGATTAGAAATGTATATATGTATATATGATGAAATGTTGAGGGCCAAGCAATGATGTAAATATGTAAATTATACATTAATAATAAAAATGCATCACTGGCTATAGGTGGAGAAGGACAAGAACATGGGGGGTTGTGATTCCACGAGAGAGGAATGAGAGGGGACTTACGCGCTCGAGGGGGATAAAGTAAATAATATTATTTTATTATTTATTCCAAATCACTTATCTCACTCTATCCTAATTCCTTTAGCCTATATAGTACCCTTTATTACCTTGGAGTGAGTTTCCAAGTGAAGTACATAGGCTTCTTAGAAATCCAAGTGGAAATTTGGGGACATTAAAATATAATCCTTGACCTTGGTTGACGTGGGGGATGTTTTGACATCGTTCTTCCAGGAGGTTTTGGACAGATCCTTTTCTACCATAATTGTAACAAAATGTTGCAAATGGTTGTTACAAGAATTAAGAAGAAATTGTGCCCATGTTCATGAGAGATTGTTGTCATTAAGGAAACTCTATTACAACTAGTCATTCTTGGAGTTCCCAATGGAGAGATTTCATGTCCAACCTATGATAAATCCCTAGAGGGAAGTGGGATATCCCAAGGGACTTCATAGAAGATAAGGGGATCACATTCCTTGGGTTGTGCAGGTTGAGGGAAAAGAGAGTCGGTGGATTGGAATTGTTGTAGGAGTTAACATACTTTGATTTGTTAGGAAATTGGGCTATGTGAGAGAACTAGAGCTAGCCCTTAAATAAATTCATCCTTGTGGACTCATAGTATCAGCTCAAGGGTGGCCTTGTTGTAGAAAGATTATGGACAATAGAGAGCTTATGATTGTAGCCAGTTGGTGTCTTGTTTCCATAAATATGAGTATTATGGTTATTGTGTTTTTGTTGAGATAATGTTGTGTATATTATGGATTTTAATGTTGTTATGTTGCATGAATAATTTTCATTCTTAATTTGTGAATGATTTATTTATATTGCATAAGCATGCTTGTCATGTTTCATGCATTCATAAAATTTATAGTAGGTTGGAATGATTTTTGGTATAAGAGTATGGAAGTGGAAAATTTGTGTTTTCAAGAAGTGGCCCATATCCTCAATAGTAACAAAGGGTACTAGGTAAATTACAAATTGGTATCAAAGCACAGAAGTGGAAAAATTGAGTTTTCAATAAGTACCCCATATCCTCAATAGTGACAAAGGGTATTGGGTACATTATAGGAAGCAGACAATCTAGATGCTTGGGAAAATTATGTAGATGATCGGCTAGGGCCAAAGCATCATGAACCAACCAGGGTTCATTGTAATTATGATCCCTATCAGAATGATGTGAATTAGTATATGAATGGCCAAAATTAGAATTCAATTCTTCTTAATGATCTGAATTAGAATAAAATGTTATTTGTCCTTCAGATAGCTTACTTTCTATCGGGGTTGTAGCAAGGTTGATCAGAGTTGGATGAATTTTGCATAATTTATTTTAAGGATAAGTCTACCAAGTCATCTATGGTATGAAACAAAGTATGATATATCATGCTAGTCATCATTCAAGAAGTATTCCATTGTCGAGGAAGCAAAGGGGTTGAAGGAAAGGCATCGACCTTTTTCTGTAAGCCTTGGTAATATGTCTAAAAGATTTTAATTTCTCAAGTGATACTGCATATGGAATTGACTCAGTATCAAGTCTTAAGGTGTGATATTTTCATAGGTATGAAATCCAGGATTTGGATGGTCTATTTGTATGACTTGACATGAACAGACCCTCCTACTATAACTAATTCTATTAAGGGGGATAGATTCCCAATATTCAAAATTAATGATTAAATGCAAGGAAGAGGCCCAATTAGACTATCCCATGTTTGGAATGTGTTGATGGTCCAGAATGACCCATTCATTCAGATGAGGGAAAACTCTTGATGACAGGTCCCAATCAGACCTACTCTCATTTGGGATATTGTTTCCCGCAAGTTTATGGGCCTCGTTGTCGCTCAGAATTAAAAGAATAAAAATGGGAAAGACAGTGAGCTTCCCCCCCAAAGATTTCTAACTAATTTGAAGGCTAATTTAACTAAAAAATAAACTAATCTAACTCTAACTAATTATAATCTATCCTAGGAGCAAAAACTAGAAGATGAGCATAGCTTAAGGTGATATCTTGGGCTGCAGAAATAGTTCATGAAAGTCAAGACCTGTTAACACGATAATACTACAGAAATCATCCCAAATAGTTGAAGAGGAGATATATAACATCATCCCTGCACTCATAAGAAATCACAACAACAAAGGATTCTATATACTAAACATAGAAATAGTTCAGATGATCAATGCCCATAAAACTTAAACCACAAATACAAGTATATAATAGTCCCACAAGCATTTGATAACCGTCATGACTTCAAAATTCCTCCTTCTCTTTATTACTGAGAGATAATAGTACCATCTTTTGTTACAAAAGGCAAAAGTCCTCTCTTTATTCCATGAGTTCTTTTTTATAAGGCAAGAGAGAGACTCTTCAATTCTCATAATTGTTCATTTCATTTTCCTTCTGTTTCTTTTCTCTCATTTCGAAAATGGACACATGTAAGAATTACACATAGAAACTTAATGGACTCATGGGTCATTATTTCCGTTCGCATACAGTTTATAAATGATATCTATCTAAAAACACTCATTGTTTCTGTCCATTTGCGTTATCTTTTTTTTTTAGAAGTCTTTGGGTGTTTTTGGCTTCTCCCTACGAAATGTGATCATTGTAGCTTATTATCCTCTATATTATATTTTCATTGAGATATTGTTGGCTCGATTTCATTGCTTGCAGTTCAGGATATGATGATTTGAATTCAGCATACCTGGTTTTTTTAAATAAAATAAAAAAACACAGAAACCCTAACATTTTTTCCATATATATTTAGTTCATTTTCTAACACAGTTTTATTAGTTTTAGGCTTGCTTTCGTTAGTTCATTTTCTTCAAAATCTGAAAACTTATAAAAATAATATAAATACAAAAAATAAGCATTGATTGCAAGGAAGTTTCTAAATCTCTAGCTTCAGCAAAACCTTGTTTCTACTCTCTCCCACACAAATACTCTTCATGGGGAACACAAAAAGAAAATAGAGGACCTAAGGGGGATTTAAACACCACACAAGTACTCTTCATGAGGAACCAAAAAAGGAAATAGATGACCTAAAGGGGATCTAAACACCAAGTAGTATTCCTAGCAATTCTCTCACCTAGCCCATAAGAAAATTTGACTGTTTTTTCTCTAATATCATTTGGATATCAACAAGAGGCCACACTCGAAGAGAAGGACATATTCATAGTAACATACCCATATATATTCCATATGACTATGATATATAATAATATATGGTGTGCACAATCCATGGGAAAATTTATATGGAAGAGTGTCAAATTACCACATTCAAAGCATCTTTTTCCACCTATACATTTTTTTACTAAAATCACATCTTCAAGATTCCTTATACATAATATCATCAAAATAAAATTGCATAATCTCTTGTTTGATAGGGTCAAACAAACTATAGGCATTCCACTCCTCAAAGTATCCCATCATCATACATGTGTGACTCTTTGCATCTAGTTTCTTCCTTCTATCATCAAAAATGTGAATCCACACAATGCATCCAAAGGTTATAAGATGTCAAAGTGAGGGTTTCCTTCCACTCCATTTCTCAATTGATGTCATATCTCACACATCTTTAGTCAGAATTAGATTTATCAAATATTTTGAGCTATAAACATCTTCTACCCACAAACTAGTTAATAGACTTTTGACCTAAAGCAAGCAACGTGCCATTTCATCCAAAGTTTGATTCTTCCTTTTAGCAACACCATTATGTCAATGGATGTCTAAGGCATATATCTCAGCCAAGAGATATCATTCTATGATATGTACCTTTCAAATTCCTCACTCACATGTATTATCTTCCATTGTGACATATTAAACATTTCATAGGTTAACCACATTGCTTTTTAGCGAGTACCCTAAATTCCTTAAATATTTCATTGGTGCACTACTTATTCTTCAATAAATACACCCAAGTATACCTAGAAAAGTCATCAATGAAGGTTAATATATATCTTGCACCAGTTAGAGATGGTTGATTCATGGAACATATGCCACTATGGTCACATTCTAGTTGAATATTTTCTCTCCAAGCTTTCCCTTTTTTGAAAGAATCCCAATCATACTTGCTAAATATACATCCTTCACATACTCCATTAGGGGGTACATTCATGGGTAGACTAGAAACCGTATTATGTTTTACCATCAGGTTTAGGCTTGAAAAATTCAAGTGTTTGAGAAGTTCATACCACAATGTGCTTTAGATATTAGTGTGACCTACAACTATATTCAGTCTAGGTTCTTTTTTGGGAAGCTTATAGAACTTATACATTCAATATTTTAAGTCCAAGAATCCTTTAGTGTAAAAACAAAAGTTGTTCTTCATGTAGTTCACAACAAAATGATCTTACCAAAACTCTACTTTCTTGCAAATATGGATTAGTTGGGGTACCAACAACAAATTTGCACTTAAACCAGGTACATGATACACTTCAGTGATCACATCATTTTTGACATTGAATATTTCCACAATCAACAACATTGAGTGCATAATCATCATCTACAAATATTTCCTTTTGTATAGCTTTCTTTAATGAATAAAATAGAAAAGAATCTGTATCCATGTGATGGGTGCAACTAGAGTCGACTATCCATTCACTCTAAGTAGTATGAGCACACATGTCCTAAGAAGCATTGACATAAAACATGCATCGTATAGTTATACCTTTTGAATTTTATTTTTCTTCACTTCCTCCTCTAGGTCCTTGGTATTCTACCAACAAGCCAATTTTCCAATTTTTCCAATTTTTTTCAATAGTGGCAGGTCTTCTTCTTTCTACCTTTATTAGTCAAACCCTAATCACCATGATTATTCTTATTGATCTAGATGACATGGTCACATTCATTATAATGTGGATCTCTTTCTTTGTATTTATCTCAAGCCTTGGATTTTAGCAAATAGGCATGTTGCTTGACCTCAAGTTTCCCTTCATCAAGTAACTTCTCTCATGTCTTAATTAATAAACCACAAAAAGAATCAAAAGTATAGTCCTTACCATGATCTTTACTAGTGGTCCAAACAGCATGAAACATTGAACATAATACAACACAAGGCATTTTAGATTCATTGGGATCATTTTGATGAGCTAATTGTCTTTCTTGGAAAATATTTTCTGCATTCAACCAATTTCAATTGAAGTTCCTCTACACAGGCAAAATAATATTCAATTATTTCAAAAGATAAGGGATCCAAAGAGATCAACTCTTTCTCAATCTATATAACCCAAATTTCATCAATTTTATCAAATGAAGTCTTTGGCTTCTTCTAGATAGCAGAGATCAACTCTTTCTCAAATTGTATAACATGATTTTTGCTAGTTTTATCAAATAGATATGTCTTTGGGAAATCAATCCCACTTATATGAAAGTAAATCTTCCTAGAGATGTAGATCATTATGAATCCTACAACCTTGTCATCATTCCCATCGATGACAAACTTTTGGTCATCCTTTAGATCTAGAACAATGGTCTTAGTAGACTATGATGATGCTTTAATTTTCAACAAGTTTTCCATATCTTGTGCCCAAATTCCATAATTGTGGGCATTCAAAACCACAAGATCTGACTTGGAATGCATACGATCGATATATTGATCTAATCCCAAATTTATTTTGTAAGTCAAAATCTTGAATCAATCTACTAGATAGATCCAAATCATTAGGAGCATGGACAATCTCCATGAGACTTGTATAGACTAGTTCTCAAACCACTTTCTCTGTTACCATGTTGGAGAATTAGAAGATTAGGTAAATCAGAGAGTTAGTATTCCAAGATATATGTGGTGTCTAAAGACACCATTACAACACTTAATCACAACCGACAATATCTCAACATACAAAGAAGTGTAAGAAACCAAGATATTTCCATACACAACACGTGATTCATTACAAACTTAGATCAACCCATAAGTCCATATTATATAGCACCAAGATGTAACCAATTCCCTTAAAGTGAGGAAGACAAGGTCCACATATATTGGTTGTAGAACATAATGGTCTCCTTAATTTCTATTTTTTTTTATGCCCCAATCAACTGTTTTGTTCTAATTTCCCAACCAATCAAATGCTTAGTTAGTCTCCTATTTGACTCCTCAATCAACCTCCCAGTTGAACATGCAATCGACATCCTAGTCAACCACCAACCAACTATCTCTAGAATTTCCAAAGGTGTAATGAACTAGGAAAGCATGATGTTCCAACAATGTTGTTATCATTTGACTTCTTGATATCCCTAGTGCAACAACCACAATTGTAAATTCCTTACAAGCAACTCAGTTATTGAGTTGTATAGATTTCCCAAACAAAGAGAATTATTTCACTACAATATTTGATATACTCTTGTGCATTTGCATGTTTAGTATCTAAAAAACCCAACAAATGTGTTGCCTCTTTTAATTTTGTGTTTAATATACCAATATGCATAAGATTTAATCCTATGTAATAATTTATTTTTACTCAAAATTTTGATCAATTATATTACCAACAAGTTCTGTCATTCTCCAATTAGAAATCAAGTCCCTAAATTATTCATTTCTACTTTCATCTAAATTCGTTGAAAAATTTCACCCTTTTGGAAACCACTACAACTTCCATTTTTTTTTAAACTAGAGAGGGGAGGAGTTCTGCGATGGGTGGTCCGATTCCATCCCTAAATAATATAATCAATTTTGTACATGTGTACTTAAAAAACATATGTTAAAATATAAAAAAAAATACTAATATGTAAATTATAAAGTGAAATATAAATCAACACTATGAGCATGCAATATCCATTTGGAAGACATAGTTACAAATTAGTGGTTTTCCCTCAATCTATTGCTTTAAAGACTCTATAATTAGATGCACCAAATGTTGGCCTTCAAATTGGCCTGAATGTTGTCAAATGGGTTGGTATATACACTCACCAATGATGTATATACTATAATCCATACATTTTCTAGTGGGTTTGGTTCTTCCTGCATCTAGCATCACTTACATTTTCTATTGGGTTTCACTCTTCATGCACAACATTGTCATGTTCTCTCAATTTTGCTTGTCTCTTTCCCATTCTCTATTTATCCTTCTCTCACACTTTGTCTTCATTAATTTGTACATTTTTTCCTTATTCCACATATCTATTGTTAAATTAATAGCTTCACTATACAGTTTCTAGAAAATTTAGCATAAAGTTTGTCAACTTAGCATAAAGCATGCAAGTATATTTTCATGTACTTTTTGGTTTTTTTAGCACAAAGCATGTGAATTGTTTCGTTGGTTGAGTTATTGTAAATCCTTGATCAAGGTAAATTCCTCAATCTAGGTCCATAGCTTGATCAAGGTAAATCCTTGATCAAGCATTTGAGATTAACCCAACAAGAGTTCAATCGAGGGTTAAATTTAATCCTCAATCGGGGATCTTTTAAATTCCATCTTAAGCTCTCAATAGAGGTCAAAATAAACTCTTAAAAGAGATGAAAGGATTTCACCACTTGGAAATCATAGTTGCATAAAGGAGTCAATATTCATAACTTGTAAAGCCTCAAGAAAGGGTTTAAAAGCTATGAATCTTACTCCCTTTATATAGGATTTTTCTACAGCTACAATTTCCAAGGGGTGAAATCCCCTCATCTCTTTCATGCAAGGTTGTGGGGGTTCATCATTGAATCCTCTATCCGATATCATATCATTTTTCCATTTTCATTTTCACGTTATATTTTTTTATGTATTTTTGTCCTAAAACTTATAAACAAACGTGTTCCCCATTAGTGAAGGTGCCTAGAGAAAATTTAAGCAATATCTTGAAAATTACATGACCAAAAAATTAGAAAAAATATTTGGGATACCCATGGATGTTTACTCTTTAAAGGGGTGTTTCTATTTTTTATTTTTGTTATATAAACAAAAGAAAAAAATTCTAATAAACATGAGAATAAAATTTGTTGCAAATACAAAGGTGTATTGATTCCAATTCAAATATATATTAGGTAAAAATATATATAAATATTTTTTTTTTAAATAAAAAATCGAAACATGTGATATAAAATATATAATGTGCAAATCATAATTGTATAATTTATTTTTGAAAATTATTTATTTAACATTAAAATATAGTTGTTGTAAACAAAATTAGCTCATTAAATTTTTCAAAATTTTGCAAAAATAGACAAACAATTAAAAGGAAATTTGACTTATTAAATGACAACATGCATCCTTCATCCATATGACACTGAGTAAAATGAATTGTGAAGTAAAATGTGCCATGATTCATCCATATGACACCATTAAACTGGGTCACGAAGTAAAATAAGTCGTACAACTTGCAAGCTTCATCTAAGTAAAATGAGTACATTTCCATACTACTCCAATGATAGGTATCCTTACCAAGTGTTACTTTCAAACAAAATCTTATCAAATTTGAGAACCATGCATGATCAAATTTAAAGACTATTTGTGTAGAATCGCAGAACTTTTCACTTGGTCGGTTTAGAAGGCAATGGTATCCTAACAAAATTGATAAAAGATGGTGTTTGTGTTTGTTGTTAACAAAATAATGTGTAATCTCATTCTTAAATTTGTTTATAATAATAATATTTATTTGACTAGTAAAGTCCACGGAGGTATACATACCTTACCCCCCTTTGGATTTGAACATGTAACCTCTAAGAAGGAAACACATGTTCTTAACCATTAGGCCCACTCAGGGTAACTTTGACAAAAGGATAATTGTATTTCTTTGTAATGCGTTGGATTTTTTAATGGTGTTTTGGTAATTATAATATAGGAATATTTTTTTAATACTTTTTATGTATCTAAAAATTGAATAAGGAGGGTTTATTTTATGATTGTATTTTTTGGTGGTGTATTTGCAATTTTTTTATAAAACATTGGCTATTAAAGTATAAGAATATTTGTATATCCTTGATTTATCCTTGATTTATCCTTGATTTATCTCAAAATTGAATAAGGGGATTTAAGTCACACTCTGTATGTGATGGATAGTTGGAGCTTTTAATTTGGTGTGTGCAATGAATGTTGACGACTTGGAGTTTATCCACATTTACACACTTGCTTACTCTTTTTTACACTTAGTTCTTTGATTTGACACTAGATTTTTTGACATTTGGTTTTGAAGAAATAATTATTGTTTCTCTAGTTGTGACACTTGTTGTTTGGTGACTTGTTACAATTCCTATTGTGAAACTTGCAACAATGATTATTTTCTTATGTACTTCGTGTCTTTTACTTGTAACTTTTAATTAGAACCAATCAATTTAACAAATTTGTTTGATCCCTGTTGAAAGCCATTTATGACACACTGTCAATGATAAGGGAAGATCCGGACCGGGGTTGTCTATTTAACCCAAGTTGTTTGGAATAATCTACCCTGACAGGTTTTATGGCTTTGTTAGCCAACTAGGATTCTAAAATAACTAAAAGATGTGAACTAACTAAAGGAACAATTCTATCAATCGAAACATTAATTAAAATCTCTTAACTAACAGTAGTATTATATACAATAGATATATACAATTACAAGGTTTAAGTAAAGCCTTGTGAAAATAATTGTTTTCAACTAATGAATAAAAACGAGATGAAAAATAAGCAAAATTGTTCTAGTATTGTAACTGAAAAAATTAATAAACAATGAGTGAATAAGATTGAAGATGATATAACGATAATGGACAAAGCATTCAACGTTTAAATGATGAAATAATTATTCATTCACAAATCAACAAATTAAACAAATAATAAACTAACTAACCTTATGTTGATCAGCAGTACTAAACTAGATTCGTCTCTTGGTATTTGTATAAGCTCTGCTTAACCTGTGTCAAGTATAAATATATGACAAAAGCAAGGATAATACTTCTTGAACAAACTCAAAGAAGTCTTTTATATTCTGGAACAATGTATATGATGACAGAAAGACAAATGATTTTATCTCATGTGACTTCAAAATGTCCAATAACTGAAAATGAAAGAAACTCCAACTTCCAGCAAATGGTATTACCATCTACCTAACATTAGATGTAAACTCAAAATGATTGGATAGATGATAAGTCACAAATATCAACAGAACCAAAATATAATAAACCACGTAAACAAAAAACAGAACGTGAAAGGTTATGTGCATAACAGACTAAATCTAGTTCGATACAAATAAAATTTCACATCCAGAAATTACATGAGAAACAATGATAACATTGCACAGTCTACAAAAGGAGGAAATCCAAAGAGTAAACTATATCCCATATATTTTCAAAAAAATAAATCCATCATATGGTCCAGAAGGAAATTTCCCTTATCAATGGGCAAGTAATGTTATTTAAACAAGTTCCTAATCTATTCCTCATATCATGCAAGATAGAGACAAATCTTTTTAAATAAGATTTTACTAAAACAAAATAACCAAAAAGATAATTCTATTGAAATCTTACAATCCAAATTAGTTACATCATTAAAACAGTGTTTTTCAAAAAATGAAAATTACAAGTCCATTTTATGCCCAACCTATAACTCATTCCATTAATCGTTTCACATTGACCTGATGTTCACCTAAGAAAAAGAAAACAAAATCTAAATTAGACAATAATCAAATAAATAATTTAAAAGACAAGCTACAGAATCGAGATTTTGTAGTTGGTCTAAATAAAAAAACAAACTCAAAACGAATTTATTTATTATCCGAACAAAATCAAATCGTGAGTTACAAGAAAAATATTTGCCAATTAGAAATTTGAAAGAGAAACGTCAGAAAAATCTGAGTTTATAATATCATTGACACTGTTGGAGTTTTTAATAACCACATTTCTTGATCTATTGAAATGCTTGTTTTCTCTGTGTGAATTCGATCGAATGCAAGTTCTGAGATCATCGTTTTCCCTTTCAAGAACCGAGTTCTGATTGATCACTTGATTCAAATGCACCTGTAGGTAAGGAATATCTAGATAGTATCTTTCGATCCAGTCAAAACAATTCTCACAATACACTGGTTCTAGATTTGTTAATGGATGGGTCTAATCTATAGTGGGAGATTTACCGTGTTCCGTGATCGTTTTGAGATAATACTAAATACCTGAGAAAACTTCTTGTTCCTTTAAAAAAGGAGGTAAATTGGATACAAAATTGTATTGGGGTACATCAGCACTGGTATCATCAACAGAAATCTGGTCTTCGACATCAATAATAGGGATAGGTTTTTCATGGTTGTGACGTCGATTCCTAACCATTCGGGAAAGGAGTCGATTGGATCTTTTTTTCTTGAAATAAATATATGGAACCCTCTGTGTATTATGTCTTCCCTGTTTCTTGTTTTTAATTTCATTTAAATCAACCACAGCTTTCCCAGGACTAGGAACAACAAGGGCCTTGCCCTTCAAATTATCCAACACATCTTCTAAGGATTTTTTAGGAACAAAATCGTGCCTCTGGTGTGTGCCTCTAGACGATTTATGAAAATCAACAGGGGTTTTGGTAAACGACACACGGTCTTCTTGCAATTCGACATGTAGGTCTCTCAAAGAATGAGTCGATGGGCAAGGGCTGGTGGGCTCATCAAAACGCAGGGGTGAGTCGATTACAGTTTCAGGTGTAAGTGGATCAAAACCATTCCTATCCATGAAATCTTGTCAATTATCTCCAAATTTTGACAATTGTGAAATGACGAACATTCGAATCAGGCCATGATGAAATAAGTTGGACTATGCATTAAGGTTTTTCCTTTGGTAAAATCTAGCCATTTTTTGAAGGCTTTTAAGTAGGTAGAACAACATCTTGAAACCAAACCCTAAGAAAACCATTAACAAACGAATATGAAATAGGAAAACTAGTCCATATCATCCCTCATAGGTGACGAATTGCTTGAGTATCAACAGTAAACTGTGCCATCGAGGTTTAAACAAAACTACTGGTGTACCTTTGACATCGTAGCATGACCTCTTTGAAACCATTAGAAGGTGCTAATGGATACCTTCGAATTTGAGATTATTGAACCAACAATCTCCTTCTCGGGACAATCCCGTGGCTTCTGCAATCGAATCCTCATTGACTTCCAACTGTAAATCACCTATCTTGTTCTTAGTACCGTCGAAGGTTTGGAAAAAATATTGAGCAACCTCGAGGTTAAAACCTTCGAAGGACTGTATGAATTTAACCCACCCAAATCTCGCGAGGTCATCCCTTGTGTCATAGTGGGAGATCAATGCTTGTGAGCCATTCGACTCTATCCTCACCACAAGGGCCATGGGCTCGGTCATGATATACCAGCAAGTGAAGCTAAGAGGGGTCTGTGTTTGAAACCACCAGATATGAACGATAAGTTCTTCATTTTCGAAGGTGACCCGATAACTAAGGCTTCAGTATAAGGCCACCATAATCACCACTCAAGTTGTTGATTGAATGTTGAACCAGAGGACATGCGAAATTGAAAATAACCTCCTCTATTGACAACCTAACCCCAAAAACTAAGCACTACCATCGAGGCAATGAATGTGAGCTTAAGCCAGCAGGACGACGGAATAATTGTTTTAGAGTGTGGCTAACAGTCCTATACAATAACTATTAGACTGTGATATGACAATAGGGGATAGCGTTCATATTTCTAAACTATACCAAATTTTTAGTTTCATGAGCGATCATGGAGGTGGTAGGTGATAATCAAAACTCCAAATGAATAAAATGACTAAGGCATAACCCAAAGGTGATAAACTCAAATGCTAGTGGTAAAGAAACAAATCATAAAACGATAAGCTCAATATCACCTAAGGTTCTTAAGATCATTAGGTGCTCTTAGGTACTCATCCAATTTCACATAAAGAAACTTTAGAATCTGTATGATGTGTTCAGACCAAGCTTGTTTCAATTTGATGCTTAAACAGTCATGAAATTGAACAAGAAAAAACGAGATATTTAATGAAAGAAATGAACTCAAAAAAACACACAGCTAATCAAACGAATTATTCAAAACAAAATCATAATTGAAGTCTTCGTAGAAACAAAGAGGCAGCTATAAAGAAAGTTATTCCATTAAAACTATGTTTTAAACATCGATGAAAATTACATGAATATTTGGCTGCCAACAATGGCGACTCGTTGGGAGAAGCAGTTATCTCTACATCATTGGAACTTTATATCAGGAAAAATATAACTCAGATAATTACTAAAAACAATTAAAAGATAGATCAAGATTTTTGACATTAACTCAGAAAATAACACAGTCATACCATCGAATAAAGTTCTGTCCAAAAATTGTAATCCAAAATTTCATTTCAATCAAAGGGGTAACGATATTTATACAAGTAACTCCAATACCGTTGACAGGGCCACTACTTCCAGCAGGATTTTATAGCCTCGGCAGGGATGTCAATTAACCCTCTACAGTAATTTGATCCTGTCCAAAAGTCGTTCATTTATGATAAAAATATCTTGATTTCTAATCAATTTAAAAACATACCTAAGGATCTTGAACCCGACATTGCTTGGCTACCAGCAAGCTTGTTCAATACCCCGACGAAGTTGTCTTAGTATCATGTGTGCATTTACCCACCACCAGCAGACCTGTTTAGTATCCCAGTGGGTTTACACACAATTACCACACATTAAAGTGCTTACAACTCTCTATAATTGTTTATAAAAATTTCAGAAACTTCATGATAACGAGAGAGTAGGGTGATACTGAATATTTCTCAGTCAGGAAGTCATGGGATTGATCATTAATATTGTTTTTCATTCTTTGAGAACTGATCATTTTCATCATGATTTGGACATTTAGATCGCAATCAAGAAATCATCTCAAGAATGGGGAATCAAATTGAGTTGATCTCATTAGAAATGGGACAGCGTAAGAATTTTTAAATATAGTTGTATTTCCCTGAGACTTCAACAAAAAAACCAGGGACAGTGATTTGGCAAAGACTTATCATAACTGATATGAGTTTAGAAATTAATGTGCAGATGCATTGAAATGTTTCAACTGTTGTTAGTGAATGATTAAATTCCCTTCAATAATGGGTGGTGATTCATAAATAATTATTAAAGAAACATAAAAAACAAAAGAAAATGAAAAACAAAAACCAAAGAAAAAACATAAGCTAAAGATATTTACAGGGGAGAAATTTGATTTTTCTCAGGTGAAGTATTTCTTGAGAGACTTCCCATTCACTCGAAAAGTGTTTGGTTGTCCCTCTAAGTTGTGCAAACGAAAATAACTAGGACCCAATTTTTGAGAAATGACAAAAGGCCCCAGCCACAAGTTTTGAAACTTAGTATGTTCTCCTTTATTCTCGTGTGCTTTGTCCCATTTGAGGACCAAATCCCCTACATTAAAATTTATTTATGAGGATGAACTCCTATCAAACCATATTTTAACCATTTGTTGATGTTGATATAATTTATGTTTAGCTTGTTTCCTTACTTCTTCCAATTTTAGTAAAGCGTTTATCCAATTTTCTAAAGGGGGACATTCTTCTTCCTGAACTTTCTACGATAGTTGCAGAGAAGGGAGAAAGATGTGTGGAGGAAGGATGGCTTCTCTTCCATAAATGAGGAAGAAAGGAAAATTACCGATGGAAGATTTCGGAGTGACTCTATCATCCCAAATTTCCTTGTACAATGCATTGTGCCAAATTTTATGATTTTCTGACACTGTTCTTTTAATTATCTTGATCAGATTTTTATTCGTTGACTTGGCCAAACCATTTCCTTGGGGGTAATAGATGGCAGAGTATTTTAGCTTAATACTTTTTTCTAAAGGAAAGGCATTCATATCTAGGGAAGAAAAATAAGAAGCATTGTCGAAAACTAAACACTCAGGTATTCTGAAACGAGTGATAATATGAAAGTTTAAAAATGAAACTACCTGAACAACAGAGACCTAAGGAAGCAATATTAAGGTATGTCACTCATTCCTTCTTATTAGTAGATTCAATGAATACAACTTAGGGAAAGAGTCGTGTCCTATCGTGTTTTGTTCTAGATCCAGGTCAATCTAGGGAGATCTGTTAGTGTCTGCACCTACCAATTTATCCGATAACAAAATTGGTGACTCCACTAGGGATACAACCCATTTTGGTGGTTTTTTCTTGCCCATTTTCTCTTGACCTACCCTTTTTCATTTCCAATCAATCTCTAAGTCTTGAGGAGATCCTCATAAACCCCCTGGATCCATAAGTTCCCTCAAAAGTTCTGCCATTTTTTCAAAATTTGCTTGATTACAGACCTTCTTGCACTGCACCTTTCTGTAGCCTGTGAGAATAACTGAGGTTCACACCCCAGTGTTCAGTTCAGTGCGAACTTCTCGCATCCTACCTGTGTCTAGTTTGCGAGAATCCTTAATTCTCGCATTGTACCCCACTGTCATACTGCGAACTCACTTGTAAGAATTTTGGTTTAAGTCTTTTGTGTCTTCAGATGCCTAGATTGGTTGGTGTGTCTAAAAGAACTTCTCTGGCCAGTGATTGAATGTTTCTTGACTTCAAATCTCATGAATGATTAGTTTTCGGAAATCGAAAGCTCTTCTTGATCATTTTTTCTCAATTTTTACGTCTTGACCTTTTCTTAACAAGGGTATAATCTCTGATTCTGAAATCCGAGTGCTTGTTTGGTCGGGAGCCTTTGATTGGATTAAATGTTGAGATTAATTGTCCTTTTCAATTACTTATTACTTGGAAAATCGTTACCCATGTGCATTTGAAGAGATCGGTCTTTTCAGTTTGTTATTTTTGTATTCATTGAAAGATTGATTTGGGTGTTTGTTGTGTATTTCTTTTTCGTTGGTTGCTTACTTTTTCTTAGTTCCATCCCTGTTTCTTGGTTGATAATAAAAATTAAAGACATTTTCTTTTTTTAAGCAACTTTTTATTCGAAAATATTGGCATTCAAGTATTGAAAGAGAACGAATAGGGAGTTTGCATTGTTCACGGTTGTTTGATATTACATTTCAAAGAAGATCATACATTGTAGTTCACATTGTTCCAGAAAACTCCTCTTTCCCTCCTATAAATAGGATTCATCGAACAAAAATTTGTATCATTCATTCCTATTTATGCATTGTTGGGTCAAAGTCTCACACAACATCGGTTTCATTTCTGTCTCCTTTTGAGTAACAACAGCCTTTATAATATTGTGCAATTTTAAAATTCAACTAATAACTTTTTCTAGGGATCTTTTACACCAACATTAGCTAGGCTAGAGCTTTGGAATAGGCGGTGAGACACACTCTCCAAAGCACAAAACACACAATAGTATATTGTGATAAGCAGTGTCAAATTTCATTTGCAGCATTTTGTCCTGGGAAGCCCTTCTCACACAAGGGTCAAACCTGAGGTCGCATTGATATTGACAAAGTTACTCACCCTGCTTTGTTGATATCGGTGTAGAGATTGCACGTATTGTGGGGGTCACTTGAAGGTATACCCACAATGATGAGTGGAAGCCTCTCAAGATGATTTCAGGCTAGATACCCTGCCCTTGCGTGTGTCATCATGAGCGTCTTCCATGCAGGAGCTTGCACCAAGGTGTAAGTCTGTTAAGCAGGTCGTCAACGTAACTTTTCCACCCTGTCCCAACCCCTTCTTGTCTCTTTGTTGTGATGTTGGATTTCATCACCAACTAGTGACTTCGGAATTAGAAGGTCTTGTTTGCTTGGTTTTGTTTCCTAGATTTTATTAGCGCATGTTGTTTGTTTACCCAAGTTGGCCATAGAATTTCTTTCATAAAATTATAACTTGATCATAGTTGACCCTCCACATTGTTCACGTAGAATGCAAGGCCTACCCCCAGAAGATCTGGAAGGTTCTCAACCCTTGCCTACCAACTCACCAGAGGGATCTCCTCAACAGAGTGAAGTCCAAGACGTTGCCACTCCACCAGTGGAAAGAACTAACTCTTTAGAATGGTTCTGAATTACCAATTCTCGAGAGGACTTTCAACTTCCTCCTAACTCTGGGAGACATATTGTGCAAGTTAATTCTTCCGGAGATATAGTTGTTTAGTCTTCTAGATCACCAACCGGACCTTTCATAGGACCTGAGGGTCAAGATCCTTTTTGGACTACTGGCATTTTTAGACGAGATCTCTTTGGCTCAGGAGCAGGCGTTGATATCACTGTTGCACTTGAGCTGCCCGAAACATCTGATCCAGATGCAGTACCTTTTACTACTGCCTATTATTTTCCTAGTACAGATGCTCCACCATCTAACCACATCTTAACTATCCCTCTACAAATGGTCCATTACACAATGGTCCCAGATACTACGAGTCCTCACACTGGGATTATAGCAGCTAGCCAAGCCCCCATTGGCACACCGCTTTCACCCAGATTCACCCCAACCCTTCCGCCCAGATATCATGCATTGAATGCTTTTATTCCTGCTCCTACACAAATCTCATCCGGGACTCCTGGTGTTTCCACTTCTTCAGGGCACCATCTCTTTCCTGGTTTTATTCCAACACTTCCTCAACCCCCTTTCAGAGGACCTCTTCCATCCTCTATCGGAGGCACCGAACCTAGTGGCACCATCCCGTCTTTCACACCTAATTACCAGATTCTTGTTGGTGGACAATTTCACCAAGGAGGCCAAACCCAATCCCCTTTTGTAGGACAAATCCCAATTGGGATGCAACCCCCAATTGGAGGGCAACCCCCACCGAACCCACCCTATGGACAAAACATACCTTCATCCTTGGCCCAGTATTGGAATTATCTTATACAACATAATCCTCACTCAACTGGGGGGCAACAGCCTCAAGCTAGCTCCATCATACCCCCTAGTACAGGCCAACCGTATCCAGGCATGTCTAATCCAATTTGGGGCTCGAATGCTCAACCCCACGCCCATGTTCAAGGGTTCAACCCTATGAATTACTTGCCTCCACACCAACCATCGAATCTGCCCGGATCTTCACATTATATGAAAACTGTTTATGGCCCCATTGGTCTACCGACGGGACTCCCTCCCCAAAGTCACCAATACCCACATGTGAATAGATAGTTACCCTTCTTAGCCACCCTGGACCTCCCTGATCTGTCAAGGATTTTAAATGATCTGATCCGTCACTCTCCTTAATGGCCCGCCATACCGGCCAAACTACCATCTAACATCCCTAAATTCGATGGTAAACCGGGAGAGGACCCGGACAATCATGTAATGAATTTTCACCTTTGCTGCTCATCCAACTCCTTGATGGATGACTCTATTCGTTTACGCCTTTTTCAGCGAACCCTCACAGGTTCCGCCAGAAAGTGGTATATAGAATTACCACGAGGCTTCTTCACTGACTTCAACACCCTCACTATGGCTTTCCTCACCCACTACCAGTTACCGATCCGCTACGAAACGGGAACCGAGATTTTGAGTTCTTTCAAACAAACCAAAGCCACTCATATCTCTGATCGCATTCATGAGTGGCGATGGAGATGACGTCTCATCAAACTTGAACTTATCGATCAGTTGCTGGCAGAGTGGTTCATGAAATCATTCGTGAACGACATCACTCGTGACATCGCCATGGGTGGAGTTGTCCTAGAAGAACAAGCAATCAATCGTGCTCAATACCTCGACCTCGTTTATTCACAAATGGGTACTCTTTATGAGTTACTCCCTGACGCACCTCATCCTTCTACTTTCTCTACTTCAACTACTCGTACTGCTTCTCATGCAGCTAACGGTGTGATTGGCACTTTCCATGCCCAACCTCATTCCATCCAAACCTCTAGCAACAACCCCAAACCCATTTCTTCTAATGTTCAAAATGCTCCATCTCCTACCCCTCCCACCGGAAAGACTTCTAAGGTAAACTCTGTTCAATCTACCCCCGCCGGCAAAA
>SNQJ01S0162552.1:0-21442 GCA_010110895.2 Picea sitchensis
ATGGTGGATAGAATGGTGGTAGCTTATCTTTGACAAAGTATGTGACGATTATGCTCATTCAAAAAATCCCTTAATTAGAAGGAGGAAAACCCATTTTATCCCAATATGAAGTGTGAATCTTAGAGTGCACAAACCCTAAACCTACAGGTTGAGGTGGCAAAAGAAAGGTGGGAACCAAAAATTTGAGTTAGAATATCACCTTCTTGGGGCCAACTTTTAGATATTAACTATGATTCCTTGATGCAATACCTTGTTGGAAATCTCTTAATGATTTGTATGCTTCAAAATGCATATAAAGAAATTTTATCATTGTTTTTGGCCCCAAAAATATTAGAAAGCACCCAAAATTTGAGTTGGAAATTAAAAACCTAGAAATTGTCTAAACCATGATGATTTTTTAGATTGATCATACTTGTCCCTTGGATCATTCAATCCCCTTTAGGAACAATGGTCCCTATTTTGTCAACTTGCTAGATCAAATGGAGAAACTTTTATTGGATTTGGATTTTGGTGAACCACTTACCCTAATGAAGAACAAGTCTTGCTTTGATGACCTAATAGAATTGTGTGTCCTATTATCAAACACTCTTCTCTTTGGTGTCCATGATCCAATTTATTGTAGCTTGTGCAATTCAATCAAGGTATAAATTTAGTGTGGCCAATTGTTATTCCACCTTGAGAGTGTTTAACAAAGGTGGAAAGTATGGTCCAAGCAACTCTACATTAAAAATATGATGTAAATCGAGGTAAGGTGACAAGTTAAATTTGAAAGTGTTCTCACCCACTACCTTGGTGATGGTTTAAGGTTTGTAACGAAGTGGTTTGATCTTCTAATTGTGGGGACCTATAATTCAATCACTTTGTAGGTGCAACTACAACTTGTCATTGGCATTATACCAGTGTGGAAGCCAATGTTAATTATGGTGTTGCTTAAATTTGACACTAGTTTTCTACAAAATTTCATGTACTTGTTGCTAGATGTGGTGAATTCTTTCAACAAATTTGGTTTCTCTATCTATTTATTTTAAGCATTGGAAGACTCATGATTATCTATTTAATATTACTTCATTTAATATATAAGTTTCACTTAGAAGTAATATGACACTTAGATAATCATGACACTTAGAAGTATATGAAGTAATATGACAGTTAGAAGTAATATGACACTTAGTATTTTTGCAACATTATTATCTATTTAATATCATTATTGTGCCATATTGAAATTGTGTTTGCATAATATTAGTGTCATGATTACATCATTTTAGTGTCTCAATTATATAATTTTAGCTTGAAATTAAATCACAATTATAATTAATGATATTTTATTTTGATTAATTTTATTATTATTAATGATATTTTATTTTGATTAATTTAATTATTATTAATTAATTATTATTTTGATTAATTTAAATATTATTAATTATTTAATTAATTAGTATTAGCATTAATATTATTATCAATTTAGTAATATTAGTTGTCAAATACCACTAGCACAATTGGTTTCGAGGGGCCTCGTTCTATATGAAAACCCAGGTTTGAAACTTCGTGGTAACGGGAGGAGACACCTAAAATCCATCCATGTTAAGTGTTGGTATGGCCTGGGACAGGTGCGATCCCCGAGTGGTTTTGATGAATTAGATGCCCCTAGGTCATAGTTTCTTAGACCACAAGCTAATCTTGCAAGTCACATATACATTAGCAAACCAAAAAAATAGTAATATTATTTATTATTAATTTAATTATTATTACTGTCAAATCTCAGTAGCGCAATTGGTTTCGAAGGGCCTCATCATGTAAGGAAACCCAAGTTCGCAACTCTAAGGTATCTTGGAGGAGACGCCTAAAATCCAACCATATTAAGGGTAGGTGTGGCCCAGGATGGGTGTGCATTGTGATCCCCAAGTGATTTTGACAGCTTAGATTCCCCTGGGTCACAGTTTCTTAGACCATAGGATAGTCCTACAAGTGACAAACACACGAGAAAACCAAAAACAATATTATTATTATTATTTAATTAACTATTATCAATTGATTGATTAATTTTATTATTATTGATTATTAAATAATTATTGTTAATTTTATTCTTTAATAATTATTATGACTAATTTGATTACTATTTTTTTGTAATTACTACTTTTATAATATTCAAATATTGATCAAATTGATGACCAAAATAAGTCTATTTCACAGCACACTAATCATGAAAGTAGAAACCATGTATATATAAATGCACTACCCCACTAAAATTGTTAGTGAATTTCATACCATGTTTAGAGAAAGAAACCATGTATCCATAAACACAATTATGAAATATTACCACATAATATTCAATCAATACCACACCATGGAAGAAAAAACCATGTATCTATAAAGGCGACATGTAATTTTATATGCTTGTAAACAAGTGGTACACTACCACACTAGGTAAATGCCAACTTTGTATACTACATTGCATGAAAAATGTCTACAAATAGAAGGAAATGAAATGAATTTGACATCGGAAGTTGATAGAACTATTGTCAGTTTCCTGCTCATTTTATGAGCCCTCCTCATCCTCACTTTGTAAAAACATAATAAAAGAACACGAGTTCAATAAAATAAAATAAAAAAATTGCTAACATTTAAAGATGTAGTCAAAAATATATAAGTTAAACAATTGTTAATACCCTCTAATTCCTTGAATTCACCCTCGTCATCATCAGTTTGGAAGAATATAATATATTTCAATCAATGAATGAATAATTTCAACTATATATAGGTAAAAAATAAACACATAATTAACAATTAATTACATTAGACATGGGATGCATATCTTCCACCATTCTTTTATAACCCTTCCTCGGAGCATACTTTAATTCTTCTTCAGTGGGATCATGACTATAGTTGTTTAACTATATGCAATAAGATAAAACTATATTTAATAATCACATTTATTACGCTAGTATATTAGAATGATAAATGTGATTATATTGATAAACTTACAAAGTGACCCCTAATCGGAGACCTCTCAACTTGAACCAAAGAATGTGTAACTATTCATTTATGTGTATCCTTGTGCATGTACAAGAAAATATAAGATCGGTTAAGTTTATCGATGCCCAACAAATTACCATAAAAGCAGGTCAATGGCACTACAAGATTATACCAAAGAAAGATAACAATTTAAAAACACATCAAAATCAATAACTACAATCATATATTAATTATTACTTTTGTGGATATTTTTTGTGGTGTCCTATTGTCCATCCTTGTGCTTGCTTCTCTACAAGAATTCTCGTAACCTCTTTGAAATTATTTAGGAATTTTTTGAATACATATTTGTCAACATTAGATAGTCTTTTTTAGAGTCTCTGCCTTCATAAGTGAGATTTTCAATTTTTTGACTAAATTTGTTCAAAACCACAGAAAATGAAGTCAACTATAAAATTCAATGATGATACATAATGAAATAAAAAAGGTGAAGGACTAAAAACATGAGTGAGTACATAGAAGATTAATTCAAACATATTTCACATGATATGGTATCTCCTCCTCCTAGTAGTTTCAAAGAATATATAAAGGCCCTATTTATCGCTAAATTGTAAATTTGGGAACCTTCTCTATAGATGTTGCAATGCTCTTTTCTTACTAGCACTACTTATTTTTACCCACTTTTTTGTGGTATTGTTTTTTCCACTCGCTTATGACCATGTCAAAAATTTCATCATGGACAATTATAACACTACCAAATTTTAAAACCTCTCCTTTATAAGTAACTTGTATATCATCATAATTGAATGCATTTTCTCTATCGTTTATCAATGAGATAGATGTTCATATTTGTTCATCCTCCTCTCTACACTTTGTGCTCAAAAAATAATATGCATATCATAGAATGAACAAGTACCATGAAAAATGTAGTATGTTGGATTCAATTACACTCTAAAGTTCTCTAAAAATTGTAGGATAAATCATACTGCAACTAACATTCTCATATCCATTATGACTAAAACCCATAGAAATTTATCCCAGCTACATCAAATGCAAGTATACGTATCTAGGTATTCTCTCTCTTTTTTTGTTATACTCTTTATAAATGATGTGAAAATTTTATCAAGATTTTATGCAACATAACCTAGACTACAATAAGCAACTATTAGAATTATAAGTGCAACTCTTCATAAAAGAAATGCATATTTATCAGTACTATATAGCAATCGTAAAGTATGTCATTACAACTTGTTGGGGACTATTGTTGTGTTTCCTTCATCGGTTGCAATTTTACTTTTTCTTCTCTCATGTTCCAATCTTTCCCTATGTCTAGCATCATTGTCTAGGGAATCTCCATTGAAAGCTATATGACCTATACTTCTATTACATTGACATGATACTAAGTTAAGTACATAATATCCATGGAATCAAATATTTGCATAATTTGACATAATCATTGAAAATATAAATGCATAAGATCAACTATGTAGAGACATAGACACTAATCCTCTAACTCAAATACATATGCATAGAATACCCCTCTAACTCCCTAACCCTTTAATCAACAAACATCTAACTTATCTTCTTGTTACCTTAGCTTGTTATCTCTTTTTGAGTGAGGAGGGTTTACATTGGGGTACTAATTATGAGTGAGGACGGTTTGCATTGGGATACTAATTATGAGTGAGACATTTTGTGAAGGTTAAGAGCCATGTGTAAATTGTGTACATTTGAATGTAATTCAAGTTGTGTTAGTGTGTCATCTTGACTACATCCAATGAACACAACTGAAAATGCATTAGAATTTATTATTGCTTACCTTGGTTGACTAGGTGACGTAGATTATGCATCCATGGAAGGATGGGGTGTGGTTTTTTTTATAAGAAAACAAAGGATTTAGAGTAGAAATAATAGAATATACCAAGATTTATTGTAGAAATTACAAAGTTTAACAACAATAAGCAATAAAAGAACTAGAATACCATAAATAATTATACCTTTATTGATGAAAGAAATGTTCACTTGCCTCTTTGAGGTGGAAGCCTCCATATGAGAAGAGCTCCGATTATAATACAATTCACAAGACATCTCATTAAATTTCTTCTACTTATTTATATATTTCTATCTACCTCCTAGGAAATTTCTAGATAATGAACTTTCTAGTAGGAAAAACCTTCTAGTAATCCTTCTTACAATTATTGCTTTCACACTATATCTACTACATGGGCCTTATTCACTAGAGATGGTCTCAATACATAGCAACCTCTCTATATACTTAAGAGGATTAGGGTAGGATCCTAACATTCCCTCCTCATTATAAATAAACATTTTCCTCAAGGCTAGAGATGAGGTAATTTTTGAAGGATCTCTAATGGTTCCCATGTCACATCCTTTGGTGGTGTATAATTCCACTATATCAGGACCTCCTAGATAGTTCCCTGGTGGATATTATGCTCTCTTTTGTCGATGACAACTTCAAGTTGCAACCAAATGGAACCTTCTTCATCAAGTTCTAGAAGGCTAGTTTGAATATGGAAATTAGATCCAACCAATTTATTTAAGAAGATACTTGAAAGATTCGATGAATTTTAGAGTGGCTAGGAAGCTCAAATTTGTAATCCACTAGCCCAATACATTTGAGGACCTTATAGGGGCCATAAAACTTGGGAGAAATATTCTAGCGGTGGTTGCTTTAAGGGAGTTCTACTTACAAGGTTGTAGATGAAGGAACACCTTATCTCCTTCTTCAAAATGGCCTTATAAACAATGCTAATTAGCATACTACTTCATTCTCTTCTAAGCCACTGCCATATTATCCTTGAGGGTGCAGAGAATGTCAACCCAAGTTATGAGGATTTTGTCTACCTCTTGCACCTTAGAGACTCCTGGTAAGTAGGATAGTACTGATGGGGAATTTTGGCCATAGACAACCTCGACATGAGTCATTTGAGTGGCACATGATAAGTTGTATTATACCCTGATTCTGCTAGAGGTAAAAACTTGACCTATTGGGATTATTACTATGAATTAAAGAACCAAAAATATGCTTCCAAGAACTTGTTCACATATTTAGTCTAACCATTAATTTTTGGGTGTTATGCTATGTTAAGATTCAATTGTGTGCCCTAGAAAATAAACAACCATTATCAGAAATCGTTAGTGAATGTGGGGTCATGGTTCATCACAATAGATTGCATCATACCATGGAGTTTAAAGATAGTATCCATGAATACTTCAACGACCTTAGAGGCTTTAAAGGGATGTTGTAGACCATAAAATGAGCATATTTGGAAAGACAATCAGCCACAACCATGATGACAAATTTATTTCCATATTTTGGTAACCCCATAATGAAGTCCCTAGAAATGTCAGACCATACAATTGGTGGAATGGGAAAAGGTTGCATTTTTACTGAAGTTTTTACTATCTCTCCCTTGTGTTGTTGGAAAATGACACATTCTACCACAAATGTGTGGATGTCCTTCTTCATTCCTTCCTAAAAAAAATATTGTTTGATCCTTTCATATGTTTTATGAAACCCTGAATGACATGTTATGGGAGAGGCATGTAGTTCAAATAACACCTATGATTTAAATGTAGACTGCTTCTTCAAATAAAGACACCCTTTATAGTGAATCTCTTCATTTTTCCAAGTGTATCCTTGATATGCATGGGGTTCCATTTGAATTTGTTGGATCATTCTAGTGATCTTGGGATATGTTTACCATTCGTTGTAGACGTCAATCAACCAATATACTACTATGAAAGAGAGTGAAAAGAAAGAAACTTCCTCTTTATAATTCTAAGAGATAGAATCTACTACCATATTCTCCTTTCCCTTCTTATAAATTACCTCATATTCATATCCCAACATTTTGGTGACCCATTTTTGCTACTTAGGGAAAGAAATCCTTTTCTCCAGGAAGTATTTAGGATAAAACGATTGGTTTTCATATGGAAATGTTTCTCTAGTAGGTATGGATGTCAAATATCGATAACATGAAATATAGCCATCATCTCCTTTTCATAAGTTGATTTCCCCAAGTGCTTCTCACATAGATGTTTGTTGGTAAAATAAAATGGTCATCCATATTGCATGAGTATTAATCTAATTCCTTTACCTAACGCATCACATTCCAAGACAAAGGTCTTGGTGAATTTAGGCAGAGTGAGTACTAGGTTTGTACGCATAACATTATTCAAGACCTGGAAGGTCCATTTTAGATTGTCTTTATATATATATATATATATATATATATATATATATACATACATACTGGGGGAATCGAAAACTCGAGGTTCTCGTACTTGCATGACACAGGATCCCAGGTGCTCCATGCATCCCGCAAGAATGGAACACAAGTAAATCGGGGTGAGAATCGAACTTGAGAGATACGTTTTTACAAATTTCCTTCCATTTACATGGCACTTGCCAATCGGTCTAAACCCCTTCGGGCGTCCATTTTCTATTGTCATTCCAACTGAAAGCATCGTTTAAATCAAGGCTACAAGGGGAGATGCAATATTACCATAGTTCCTTATGAATTTTATGTAATAACTCATGAGACCAAGAAAACCTCTTACTTTTAAGATTTTTGTGGTGAGGCCAATTCTTCATCACTTAAATTTTCTTTAGATCCACAAACACACCATCATGGATAACATTATGGCCTAAATATTCCACTTTAGAGATGCCAAAGGAACATTTGGAACTCTTGAGAAATATTTGATGATAAACAATTAATTTTAAGAACTAATCCACATGGGAGACATGGTCTTGCCAAGTTTTACTATAGATCAAGATGTCGTAAAAAACGACAAGGACAAAATGACACAGAAAGGATTGAAATATTTTTTCATGAGACTCTAGAAGGTGGAAGGTGCATTGCAAAGGCCAAAGGGAATCACCAAGAATTTTCAATGGATTTCATGGGTGTGAAAAGAAGTTTTAGGAATATCCACCTCCTTCATGAAAATCTGGTGATAGCTCAAGCAAAGATCGATTTTGGTGAAGAATTGAGCACCCTTGAGCTCATCCAAAAGGTCATAAATGACCAAAATGGGAAACTTATCCTTAAATGTTAGTTTGTTAAGAGATAATAAGTTAGGACACATGTTCCAAGTGCCTTATTTCCTGATCTACGATGACGAGTGATCAAGAATAAATGCTAGTACTAGGGCATATGACACGAACAACTAGAAACTTCCAAAACATCTTTTATATTTCATTTTTTGGGAAAATGGATGGTGATACAAATGTACATTTGGTGGGAGGATACTTGGTTTAAGTAGAGTAGAATGATCATGCTCCCCTTGGTAGGGTGGGGGGAGGTTCAAATATGGATTTTTGTTTGGCCAAGACTAGATACATGTTAGGATTATTAGGTTGAGAAGGTGTCTCAAAGGCTTGAATGGCATGGAATTTAGCCACAATTCCTTAATTCTCCTTTTTAAGAATATTTTTCATATAATGGGAGATAATAATATTTGGAGAGTTGGCTATAATTCCTTTGAAAGTGTAGTTATGCCCCTCCTGTTGGAAACTCATGTATAACTCATGAAAATCCATGGTGATGGGACCTAAAATATGTAGCCATTCAACACTGAAGACAATATAACAACTACCCATTTCAATAGAAAACATGTGTTTTTCAAGGAATAATATCCCATTTGCAGCCTCACATTTTCACAACGACTGCCAAATTTCCTAGAACCTCCATTAGCAATCATGATTTGGAATTTGTTCACAACATGGATGTAGCAGCGTGTTTATTGGGCTACACGTCGATGAATGAAGTTAAGGGTGCTACTATAATCAATTACATGGATGTAGTAGTGTGTTTCTTGGTCTACACGTCGATGATTGGAGTTAAGGGTGCTACCAATGTCAATTACATGGATGTAGCAGTGTGTTTCTTTGGCTACATGTCAATGAATGAAGTTAAGGGTGCTACTATCGTCAATTAAGACAATGACTTTGTGGTGTTTCATGTAGCCAATCCATTTGAGGGTTTGAGGAGTAGAAATACTAGTCAAGGCATGAAAGGAGATATATGATTCCACATCATGTGGATTAGATGGGGGAATTTCTTCAATGGGTGGATGAAGAGTCTCTAGAGGTATAGCTTCAACTTCAGCATAAGAAATGTCCTCTAAAAATTCCATAAAGTGTTTTTACTCCTTACACTTATGCCCAGGAAAATATTTCTCATCACTGTTGTAGTAGAGACCTTTAAGTTGGTGCTCTATAATTTCATCTCGGTTTAACTTGTGGATGTTGAGGGGTGGATAGGATGGAGAGGGACCAGTGGGGGGGGGATAGTGGAATGATGACAGGGAATAAATGGGGCCTTTTTAATTTAAGTATTCACCACCTTTTGGGTTTCCCAATCTCTCTGAGATGCTTCCAACCAAGTAATAGGATGAGAAATTAAGACTTGTGCATGTATCTGTTCTTTCATACCTGATAAAGAATTCCATGAAAAGAGTATTGGAAATGCCTTTTTCCATCTTTCCAGTTTCTAAAATGTGGATATCAACTCTTCAATTGTACCAGGTTACTTAATCTTGGTCAATCATCCCAAATAATGAGTGTCAATCTCAAAGCATTCATAGAATCTTAGACAAATTGTGTCCAAAAAATATAACCCATGTCGGAGTTTCTTATTCTATTGCCACCATTGCCAACATTCAGGATCCAAATACAAGACACCCACATGAAGTTTCATTAAGTCATATATGATTCCATGCAAGGAAAAATAATGTTCCATCTAAGTGACTCATCCTGTGGAGTTGGATCCATCAAGAGATCCAATTTAGGAAGTCTATGACACATTTGTTTCATTGAATCATGAACAAGTGGTGTAGAGTGATGTGCAGTGGGATTGGATGATTTATCCCCTATATTTTGAGAAAACCTGTCTAGAAATTGATAACCCGTGTATTTTGAAGCAAGGATCTAATTTTTCATTTCCATGAATTTGGACATCTGGTTGAGGAGTGACTCCACATTGTCTAGCTTGTCACAGATGGCATGAAGATTTTTCTAAGCATAGGAGTGGTTGTGATCTATATTGTGTTTCAACTCAACACATAGAGTTTCCAAAGAAGAGGATTTGGTGGATATCTCTACACCTCAAGTGTTATCCATAGAGAGGTGGGTCCACAATAAAAATATTACTAGAGAGTGATACCAAGGTGATCATTACTGTGATCTAGGTTTGTCGAGATAGATTCTTGGTAGTGGGGCGAATAGGTCCACCAAAAGTACTTACTAGAGAGTGGTACCATGGCAATCATCTCGACGCAAGTTTTCTATTGAGAATCAAATAAGGATGTGAGTAGGACCCAATCTTTTTTTTTATGCTACTCCTATCAAAGTTTTACTCCCACTTGAACATTATTTTACAGAAGGAATTCCAAAATTCCCAATACTGCAAATTTATGTAGGAGTTTCATGGACTAGTAGTAGGGGAAGAGGGCTCCAAGTTTATGAGGCCAAGGGAGTGTCAAGTGATATATCTCTCTAATAAACGTGTAGGGCCCAACAATAGTACTTATACCAATCTCTTAGGGCACCAACTAAGGAGTCTTGACCATACCCACAGTTGTACTACTTGATTACTAAAGTACTAGAGAGTGATCTTACAAAGTGTTGTTCTTGGTGCACTGTAGCAACAAGATGGTCGATCAAATTATCTAAAGATGCTTTTAGGTAACCTAAGGGGATTCTTATATACCCAAGGGTATGTGGATGTGAAATATTGTATACAATTGTCATCTGATGTGTTACTACTCGAAGGGGTACCGACAAGGGTTACAAGGGTGTCCAACCAGGTGAAACCACTTGTACTTCTTACATGTATTCTTCCCCTAATGAATATTTACCCACTGAATGATAGATTATTGTGTTATTTATAAACGTCATAATATGTCTCTAGCCTAGAAAATAAAATTCTCTAAAATATTGGCTCAAAAAAGTGCTATGATACCACTTGTGGTGTTCTTTATTAGCAAAATAGAGGATTCAAAGTAGAAATAATAGAATATACCAATATTTATTGCAAAAATGAAAAATTATATTAGTAATAAGAAATAGAAGAACCAAAATACACAAATAGTTATACCTTTATTGATGAAAGAAATATTCACTTGCCTCTTCGAGGGGGAAACCTAGGGATGAGTAGAACCCATATTTACAATATACTTCACAAGACATCTCATTACATTGCTTCTACTTATTTATATAGTTCTATCTAGCTCCTAGGAACGTTTTAGAGAATGAACTTTCTAGTAGGTGAAACCTTCTAGTAGGCCTTCTGGAAATTATTGCTTTCACACTATATCTACTACATGGGTATTATTTACTAGAGATGGCATCAATACCTACCAGCCTATCTATATAATTAAAGGGGTTAGGGTAGGACCCTAACATGAGGAGAAGATGTGTGAGGCCAATGATTGGAAGAGGTGATTTAATGTGAGATAAATGGGAAAAGTATTTTTAGGGAATGATGTTTCTAAATGCGTTTGTGATTATATAACATATGTGATTGGATGGATATCACAAGGATACATAAATATATGTTAACATGAATGGAAAATTAAGTCATAAGGGCGGTGCTTCTAGGTATGTTGACGTGATTTTCAAAACTCAAGTTTAAAATTGATGATATTCATTATAGTTTTTATGTTTACCAAGTGTTGTAGAAGAAAACCAAGAATGTTAGATATAAACAATAACTACTTATTAATTATTTGGAACCAAATAAGACTTACTTAAATGCAATGTTACTGCAATCCAACAAAGAAATTTCATGTCTAACGAAGATGTTTTAATTTTCAGGTGACCAAGTAATCTTCAATACACACAAATGGAAAACAAAAATAATTCTTGAAGTTGTCAATGACAGAAAAAAATATGGTGCAAGATTGAATTGACTCTCTCATGCACCCCAAGGAATTATAATGTTTGGGTAGAAATTTTGGTTCTATGGGTTGAAGAAATGGTTCTATAGCATTATTGGTTAGCATTGCTTGATCAAATGTAACGGTCCCAACCACCCAAGCTAGACCACGTCACATAACCTCACCTTCTATAACGTACTCAGTCTCCCACTGGGCCCTGTTACCACCTTATGCATTCTCTGAATCCACCAAACTGTAGCAACCCCAACGTATTACTGAGCAATGCTACTATAAAAATTCACTGTGCATTTCCTACTTTACACACAAGTCTGCACAGTATCACGTGAGATAATGCACTAAACTCAATTCAAATTGTGCCACACAACTTATAACAACGGACAAAAAATTCTCTTTTTGATACAAACTTAAGCAATGGAAATAACTCAAAACTGAGCACACCAATGGTGCGCCCTATCATATTGTTCACACAACACAACCCTATGGATAAACATCTAAGCATCATGCGCAAAATCGAATTATATTGTGTGTGGAATCTAATTCTTTGTCCACACACACATAAATTCCAGCCTCTTAGTGTACACAGACTACCACCTTGGGCATTAGATCACTATATCCTCTTCTTGTCGGCTCATAACCCAAATCACCAAGTTGACATAGCAGGAAAAACTAACCATATTGGTTATATCCATGCATAAAAACAAATAAAGGATATATGCATCATATTTATAGGTGCAATCATCAATAAACAAAATAACAACAAATACTTATATGCAAGGACATGCAAGAATTACCCATGTCAAATATAGATAAGCAATCACATAGTAAACAAGACAAGCACATAAAGAACACTTATATTTTATAAAAATCACCAACTGTGGCATTGACTAAGATGTCCCTCCCATCAATAGACATTGTTTCTCTTAGAACTTCAAAAACAGGTCACCCCTGAGTTGGTGCTCAACTTGACTAGGGAAAAAAGGGTCTTAGTGACAAGTTGTGGTATGAAACTCAATAAAATTTTCCAATCCTAGGTGTCGTTGTTGCAACTAGCCCATAGTCCCTCACTCCCCATGCACTTGGTGCACCCAAGGAAGTGTGCCCCTTATCTACTCACCAGTCCTTCAACTTCCCCACTTACCTTCCCAGGATTACCAACAACAGGCCAGCTAGGAAGTCTTCAAGCTCTACAACTAATGCTCAACGCACCAGGGAACAATTCTCAGCAAAAATCTCACCAAGAGAGTATTCTCATGAGTCTAGAAACCACTCCACATTGTAATGTCCCCGACCATCCGTGCCGAGCCATGATACACCAGATAACTCTTTCATTCTGTCTACAGAACATACTGTAACATACCCAGTATCCAACTGAGCTATGCCACATAAATTTTTCCAACTGTATGCAATTAAAATATATACACAAAGAACTCTTGTGGAAACATATATGTAAAACGTAAACAACCAAATACATATGTAAATGCACAGATTCACACTGAAATGAAAACAAACATATACAGGAAATACCCATAACAATAAACACAGTTATAACCGCATATATGATAACCCATAGAAATAAGAACGTAAATAACAATGCATCATGTAAATGTATCACACAATTGACACTTATCTTGCTAATAATGTCACCAACTGCGTGCAGACCTTCCACGAACCTCCCATCCTTAGACCACACTGTTCATCACTCTCAATAGTGAGTGACCCCCGAGCTGGGACTAAACTCCACCCGGGTAAAGGGATTCCTAACCAAGCTAAAGGCTCATAGACAACAGGAAAGACTATGTCTCAAGTGCCAACTCAAACTAACAACCTATAGTCCCTCATTCCCCACATGCATATCCCACCCAGGAAGTGTGCCCCTTCTCTGCTCAACAGTCCTTTGGTTGCCCCACTTCCTTTCCAGGCTTCAGCAACAGGCCGGACAAGAAGTCTCAGAGCACTGTAGTTGTAGTTTAGCACCTTCAAGAAATCAATTCCTAGCAATTATCTCACCCAGATAATTGCTCACAGGACTAACAACCCGCCTCTTCAATATCCCACGGGCCTGACAACCTGCTTCTTCAGTCCATCTCCTAAGCTAACCAGCTACACAAACATAAAAAGGATATGGATACTGGTTCAGGTACATTCATGAATATACGAAGGATAGCTCAATGGGTGTGTGCATTACGCTCATGCATGATTGACTAGATTACTGAATGATGGAAGGAATAATGGGAAGAATCATGGAAAAATGGAAAAATGAACTAAGCCCCAACAATATGTATGCATGTCCCCAAGTTGACACTTGTCATGTTGGGAGCTACTTTGGCCCCACTTGTCCTCACTTGTTGCACCCAAGGAAGTGTACCCCTTATCTACTCACCATTCCTTCAGCTTCCCCACTTCTCTTCCCAGAGTTACCAACAACAAGCCAGATAAGAAGTCTTCAAGCCCTACAACTAATGCTCAACGCACCAGGGAACAATTCTCAGCAAAAATGTCACCTAGAGAGTATTCTCATAGGTCTGGAAACCACTCCACATTGTAACATCCTCGGCCATCCATGCCGGGCCATGATACACCAGAGAACTCTTTCATTCTCTCTACAAAACATACTGTAACATACCCAGTATCCAACTGAGCTATGCCACATAATTTTTTCGAATTGTATGCAATTAAAATATATACACATAGAACTCTTGCGGAAACATATATATAAAATGTAAACAACCAAATACATATGTAAATGCACACATTCACACTGAAATAACAACAAACATATACTTGCAACATATACAGGAAATACCCATAAAAATAAACACAGTTATAACCGCATATATGATAACCCATAAAAATAAGCACGTAAATAACAATGCAACATGCAAATTTATCACACAATTAGCACTTATCTTGGTAAGAATGTCACCAACTGCATCTAGACCTTCCACGAACCTCCCAGCCTTAGACCACACTGTTCATCACTCTCAATAGTGAGTCACCCCCAAGCTGGGACTAAACTCCACCCGGGTAAAGGGATTCCTAACCAGGCTAAAGGCTCATAGACAACAGGAAAGAATCTGTCTCAGGTGCCAACTCAAACTAACAACCTACATTCCCTCATTCCCCACATGCATGTCCCACCCAGGAAGTGTGCCCCTTCTCTATTCAACAGTCCTTTGGCTGTCCTACTTCCTTTCTGGGCTTTAGCAACAGGTCGGACAAGAAGTCTCAGAGCACTGCAGTTGTCTTTTAGCACCTTCAAGAAATCAATTTCCATCAATTCTCTCACCCAGATAATTTATCACGGGCCTAACAACCCGCCTCTTCAATATCCCATGGGACTGGCAACCTTCTTCTTCAGTCCATCTCCCAAGCTAGCCATCTACACCAACAATAAAAGGCTATGGATATTGGTTCAGGTACAGTCATGAATATACGAAGGATATCTCAATGGGTGTGTGCGTTCTCATGGATGATTGACTGGACGACTGAATGATGGAAGGAATGATGGGAAGAATCATGGAAATATGGAAAAATGAACTAAGTCCCAACAATATGTATGCATGTCCCCAACTTGACACTTGTCATGTTGGTAGCTACTTTGGCCCCACTTGTCCCCACTTGTTGCACCCAAGGAAGTGTGCTCCTTATCTACTCACCATTCCTTCAGCTTCCCCACTTCCCTTCCCAGGGTTACCAACAACAAGCCTGATAGGAAGTCTTCAAGCCCTACAACTAATTCTCAACGCACCGGGGAACAATTCTCAGCAAAAATATCACCTAGAGAGTATTCTCACGGGTCTGGAAACCACTCCACATTGTAACATCCCCAACCATCCATGTCGAGCCATGATACATAAGAGAACTCTTTCATTCTCTTTGCAGAACATACTGTAACATACCCAGTATCCAACTGAGCTATGCCACATAAATTTTTCGAACTGTATGCAATTAAAATATATACATAGAGAACTCTTGCGGAAACATATATATATATATATATAACGTAAACAACCAAATACATATGTAAATGCAAGGATTCACACTGAAATAACAACAAACATATACATGAAATACCCATAAAAATAAACACAGTTATAATCGCATATATGATAACCCATAAAAATAAGAATGTAAATAACAATGCAACATGTAAATTTATCACACAATTGACACTTATCTTGGTAAGAATGTCACCAACTGCGTGCAGACCTTTCACGAACCTCCCAGCCTTAGACCACAYTGTTCATCACTCTCAATAGTGATTCACCCCCGAGCTGGGACTAAACTCCACCCGGGTAAAGGGATTCCTAACYAGGCTAAAGGCTCATAGACAACAGTAAAGACTCTGTCTCAGGTGCCAACTCAAACTAACAACTTACAATCCCTCATTCCCCACATGCATGTCCCACCCAAGAAGTGTGCCCCTTCTCTACTCAACAGTCCTTCGGCTGCCCCACTTCCTTTCTAGGCTTTAGCAACAAGCCGGACAAGAAGTCTCAGAGCACTACAGTTGTCGTTTAGCACCTTCAAGAAATCAATTCCCACCAGTTCTCTCACCCAGAGAATTTCTCACGGGCCTAACAACTTGCCTCTTCAATATCCCATGGGCCTAACAACCTGCTTCTTCAGTCCATCTCCCAAGCTAACCAGCTACACCAACAGAAAAAGGCTATGGATATTGGTTCAGGTATAGTTATGAATATATGAAGGATAACTGAATGGGTGTGTGCATGCTCATGGATGATTGACTGGATGACTGGATGATGGAAGGAATGATGGGAAGAATCATGGAAATATGGAAAAATGAACTAAGTCCCAACAATATGTATGCATGTCCCCAACTTGACACTTGTCATGTTGGGAGCTACTTTGGCCCCACTTGTCCCCAACTTTAGAACTTAGAATAAAATAATTATCCACACTTTATGATTTAACAAATATTAATATAATATCCGTGCCAATTATGTGATAAATTTACATGTTGTATTGTTATTTACGTGCTTATTTTTATGGGTTATCATATGTGCGGTTACAACTGTGTTTATTTTTATGGTTATTTCTTCTATATGATGCATGTACATGTTTACTGTTATTTCAGTCTGAATCCATGCATTTACAGATGTATTTGGTTGTTTACGTTTTATATATATGTTTCTGCAAGAGTTCTGTGTGTATATATTTTAATTGCATACAGTTCGAAAAATTTATGTGGCATAGCTCAGTTGGATATTGGGTATGTTATAGTATGTTCCGCAGAGAGAACGAAAGAGTTCTTTGGTGTAGTGTGGCTCGGCATGGATGGTTGGGGACGTTACAATATGGTATCAGAGCTTCAGTTTTCAACGTTGAGCCTGGATGGGCAGAACAAGTGAGTTGAAGAGAAATTTCATAGAGGATTGATTTCAAAGTGGCCAAATTTCAAGTTACAGAGCATCCATGGTAAAAAGTAACAACAATTGGGCAGAATTGGGGAAAAGCCCCAATTTCTATTGTTAAATTCATGGGAAAATTGAGAAATTCAGCCATGTGGTGAAATATTCTTGATTTAATATCTGTTGTAGCAAATTCAGACCTGGAATTTGTCGAATTTGAAGTCACAGTGAAGCCATGATAGTTGGAGCGATTTTTATAATTAAAATTCTCAATTCATGAATTGATTTTGGGTAAATTCATTCCAGAAATGTCAACCACAATGATTTGTTGTTGTAGAGATTGAACTGGTGTTGTCGAGGTGAAATTGAACGAATTTCATAGCTGCAGAATGTCTATGGTAAATTGGGGAAAACGTTAAGCAAAAGCCTCAATTTCTACAATGGAATTCACGAGGAATTGATGTGCATAAAAATGAATGTGCGTAGGTGGGCGCACTAAAAATGCATGTTGCACGGTAAAAATCTTGTGATATAAAAGAATTGGGCAATGCATGGAAAAATGTGAGCGTGTGGGTGCACGCCCTAAAATTTGGTACCGCGTGGAAAAATAGTGGTGTGCTAGTGCACGTACTAAATTTTGGTGCCGCGTTGAAAAATGTTAGTGTGCGGGTGTGTGCACTAAATTTTGGTGCTGCTTGGAAAAAAAATTAGTGTGCAGGCATGCACGCTAAATATCTGTGCCCCGCGAAAAAATGTTGGTGTACAGGAGAGCGTGCTAAATTTATCATTGCACGGTGTGCACACACATAATAATGACGTGCGTGGTGTGGGCAGTGTTGGCAGAGCACAGAGGAGTCTTGTTGTTGTGCGCGCAATGTGGGTATATGTTGTCGCGTGATAGTTTAGTTAGTGGTGCACGCAGAGTTTTGGTGCGCAGTGGAGACGTACTAAAGTATGGCATGGTGCAACACGTAGAGTCTAATGCACATGGAATATCAGCGTGTGATACAAAAACTGCACACAACAGGTAATGGTGCAAGAACCAAAACTATGTGTGGTGAATATTGGTGCACGACACAAAAGTAGTGTGTAGTTATTGGCACGACAGAGAAGTGATGCACGGTGGTTATAGGTGCATGAAGCATGATTTACCTTGTGATGTTGTTGTGCATGGTAAATATGGGTGTACATGTTGAAATTTGTGCACGCGAAGTTGTTTGAAGGGTGAACAACAACAGAAAACCAGTGATTTTCTGTAATGTTTTATATCATTTGAACGTCATCTGTTTGTAGCACGTTTTTTAGGCCCTTAAGAGTATTTTTAGGCACTCGAAAACCACGAGAACAGAGTGTTCCAAGGAACACTATGTCTCTATATCTTAAATAAAAGAGCTCGGAGAGATATTTCTAATGGTGTAAACCGTTCGTCAAACGAAGCTTTTATGAGAAAGTTACAACACAAACAGTGGAGGGTAAATTTTAAGACCCATCTAACTTCAAAGAACCATAAATTTCTTCTCCGGAATCAGATTGAGGCACACGAGAAGTCAATGGAAATATATGGAACCATAGAAGACATTCCAAGAGTTGAATTAAATTTCTAGGCATGTTAAAAGCATTTAATATGGAAAATAAGGAACCTGTAGCATACGAGTTACAATATGGTATTTTGGTCTAGAATTTCATCACGTTGTAACTAGCATCCCAGAACCCAAAAAGAGGTGAAACTTGGATAGAGTTTCCATAAAATGTATATGAGGAAACCCAATTGATCTCCTATGAAAATTCTAAAGGATTGGGTGCAAAAATTCATATTTACAGCACAGAGTTGCGCCAAGTTGAAAAATGAACAGAAACATTAATGGACAATTTTTAAATAGCCATAACTTTCTGCTCAAGACTCAGAATCGAGCATGGGAGTAGGCGTTGGAAAGGTATTGGACAGTGGAATCTAAATATCCACCCAAAAAATTGATCTAGGAATTCAAATTTCTAGGAAATCAGAATAAATAATTCTGATATATATTATTGAACCAGAATGGTTCATATTTTCATGAAATTCTTGAAACAGTTAGCTTGACAAAGTTTTGTCGGCTACACATTTTGTAGAGTTAATAACAACTAGACCAGATCAAGATCATCATAGAGTCCAGAGGAATGGAAGAGGCACAGGGGACTTACAGTCAGGAGGATGTGATTAGAGGGATGGATGTCCATTTGGGCATTGAAGGAACAAACTCCAATGGACATGGAGATGAAAGGAATGAAAACATGAATATGGCAGATACCATTAAAAGTTTACAGAAGGATGTCCAAATCCATAAAGATGACAATGAAAGGATTATGAGATCCAAGGAGCAGTAGGATGACTTCAACATGAAGTTAATGTAGAGCTTGAACCGAATAGAAAATAAATTGGATAAGGAAAGTGGCTCAAGCAAATCAAGAAGTCGCAAGTCTCCTGATGAGAAAAGAAGAACAAGACGTGTTAGTAGACATCACCACCACTCCCTGAGGCATTCAAATAAGAGATCACAGAACATCTCAAGTCCATCCCCTATGAGGAATCACACGAGTTCTGGGGTGGATGAGCTACGAGGAGAAATGAACAAAATCAAACCTCCTACATTTGATGGTGAGCACAAGAAGGATGAAGATGCTGAAACATGGTTGTTGGGCATGAGAAAGTATTTTCAATTGCATAATTATTCTTCTGATGCAGAAGGTAGAATTTCCATCTATAAACTCAAGTGAAAGGCATCCATGTGGTAGGATCCTCTTGTGCATGTGCAACACATTAAAGAGAAAAGTGTTACTTGGAGGGAATTCAAGAAGTATTTTGAGAATAAATACTTGACTAAGAGATACTATGACAAACAAATGAAAGATTTATTTGAACTCAAGCTTGGGAGTATGAAAATAGATGAATATGAAAGAAGGTTTCTAGAACTGTCGAAGTATGTCTCTTTCATCAATGATGAGACAGTTAAAATTCAAATGTATTTAAGTGGATTGTCGTCATTCATTAGTGACAAAATACAGTAAGATGATCCAAAGACATTGGAAGAGACCATAAGGCGAGAAAAATGTCTTTATGATTCGCAAAATTCAAGGCCAACTTTCCAAAAATCTTGGGAAGACAAAAAGAAATTCAAGGTGGATCAGAGGAAGAAGGGATCTAAGCCACCATTCTTCAGAAATAATCCACAGGGACAGAAAAATCCTAGAGAACCCAGAACGATTGAGATAGGGAGTCAAAGGCCAAGGCGGTCACCTATTCAATGTTGGGGTTGTAAAGGGGATCATATGTACAGAGATTGTCCTCACAGAGGTGAAAAAGTGAGAACTATTCACAATGTACAGCAAGTTGAAACAATGGATGACATGGGCAGAAATGTACCAAGGATCTATGCAGCCCTAGACAACAAGCAAACAGAGTATCAATATCATATGAAGTGGAAGGTATGATCAACAACCAAACCATTGCTATTTTAATTGACTTAGGAGCTATTCATAGTTATATAGATCCTAAGATGGTGGAGAGTTTTCATTTGCAAAGAAGCAAGCATGGAAAATCTTGGTTGGTGCAACTGGCTACCAGAGCCAAAAGAAAAAAGAAAATTTAATGAGATGGTTAAGTCATTTCTTATAGACATGAATGGGTTGAACACCAGGGAATATTTGAACATATTTCCTTTAGGTTCCTATGATTGTCTAATTGGGATGGATTGGCTGGACTAGCATCATGCCATCCTAGACTGTCGTAACAAGGAATTTACTTTCTTGGATGAGGAAGGGACCCTAAGGAAGGTGTAGGTAATTCCCAAGGTAGTAACCATAAGAGAAATTTTAGCATTGCAGCTGAAGAAATGTTACAAAAAACGGTGTCAAATATTTGCAGCACATATGGAAGAGACACCTAAAGATAAGGTGTCAAATTTGGAATATTTTGCAGTCTTGGAAAATTTTGAAGATGTGTTCAGGGAGGTACCAGGACTACCCCCAAAGAGAGATATTGATTTATCTATAAATTTGATGCCTGGAGAAGCTCCAATTTCAACGACTCCTTACAGAATGAGTACACCAGAGTTGAAGGAGTTGGAAATGCAACTTGAATAACTTTTGAAAAAGGGGTATATACGCCCAAGTGTGTCACCTTGGGGTGCCCCAAT
>SNQJ01S0162553.1:0-11867 GCA_010110895.2 Picea sitchensis
CAGTAGAAGATCGGCAATAATATACAAGATCAGCCAAATCGTCAAAACAAAGAAGATAATTCGACGATGGAACAAAATGGCCTCTATTCATGCAGCAATCACTGCCATAAAGAAGGTGTTGTCGATGAGATTTTCTGACCATTGCCATGAAGGTGAGGAGGATAAAATAAGTCGCGATACAGAAAGCAGGTCCAGGGGCATCCCTGGCGATGTGTCTGAAGGTCACCTGGTTGTTTACGCCGGGAAGGAGGAGGAGGTGCTGGAGCGCTTTGTTATTCCGGTGACTTATTTGAACCATCCGCTTTTCTTGAAACTCCTCCGCAATGCCGAAGAGGAGTTTGGCTTCGATTATCCTAACGCTCGTTTTACGATTCCCTGCGACCCGGCCCTGTTGGCTTCTATTATTGACGTCGTTAGAGATAACGGCAATCATCATGACGGCTTCCAGACGGCTACTGATCAGCATAGATCCATACCAAACCTTTTCATGTAAATTCAACCATTTATTTGGAAGTTTTTATTAATGGGTGAGTAGAAGAATTGCTTATTTCTTTAACAAATATATTTTTTTTATTATGCTCAAAGTCTTATACTTATTGGAAAAATGGGCACATTTAATCATCTTTTAACTACAAATTTCAATCTTATGGTTATCAATTGAAGATGATGGCATATTTTTTTTTGTCCTTCCAAATCAATGAATGAAATCTCATGTTAATAACTTTCTTGCATTTTTGAGAGCCTCAATTAACCTGTTTACATTTTAACATTTACTTAATATGATTAAAAAGTTATTGTTTGACCATCTAATTACCACGTTCAAATAATTAGCAAACTTAATTCCAACCCTTTCATACAGTCAGAACGATATCGCATCAGTCCTCACAACTTAAATGAAAAAACCAAGAAAAGGTAATTGCATTGTGTCAATTAGAGTTTTCTTTTTAAGACCAAATTTTTACTACTTTAGAAATTTTACCCACTTAAACCTTTCGGCTTTCCATTTTGGTATCACATTTATTTTAATTTTGATTAGAATAGAAACCATGGAAGTGAAAATTATTTTAATCAAGTAGTAATTATAGAACTCTCTCTGCATTTTCAACATCTCTAAAACTAGTTCCCTCAGTTCTTCACTGAGTTTGGGAACTGGTTGGGAAAATCCCCAATTGGTTGGGAACTCTTTTGGGAACTTGAGAGCTTTTTGGGAGCTTCAACATCAAAGAAATGGGAGCTTGGAAACGAGTTTCTTAAAAGAAGAGCTTTAAATTAGAATTATATTAAATTAAAATTTAAATATATTTATTCCATTATTACAAATACATAATTTCTTACAAATATTTTCATTATATTTATTCAAAATATCACTATAAAACTAAGACTAAACTACACTTAAATATTATTTCAAAAACTAGTTAAGTAAAAAAAAAAAAATACTCACTTTCTAGTTGTGGATATGAATTTTTTTTAATGCATGTATGTTTTCCTTCAAGCCCAAACTAAACATGAAAGTCTAATAAATCAAAACCCTATCCACAATAAGCATTTGTTCCACTCTGTAGTTGATATCAACCAACCATATCAATGACTTTTATTGTATTTTCATATTATAAGAGTAGTACTATTTTGTTTTTTCCAATAAAAAAGAATAATGCTTCAAATTTACAAAGATGTTTAAAGTTTTCAGATTTACAAAGATGTTTAAAGTTTATATATGTAAAGTTTAATTTTAAAAAGATGCTAAAATTGTATATATGTATCTTCAATTTTGTTTCTCATTTTATAGTGAAATATTTATGGATATTAAAGTTTCAATATTGTGTTAAATATATTTATATAATTATTAGCACAAATTAAATTAGTAATTTCAATATTGTAGTTGTTGCAATAGAAGAAACATATAAGATTTAAAATGTATCAATATCTCTATACATTGTAATATCATTGTAATCTAAAATATTTTTTATATTTTAGATTAGTACTTAATTTGCAAATGAAAAAATGTAAGATAAAATACTTTTCTTTGGACAAATGGTTTAAAAAAAAATTAGAAAATTTTGTTTAGAGAAAAAACATGTAAAATAAATCCATGGCTGAAATTTAATTCCTAAATTTTTTCTAAAATTCAACAGGCTTATTTGGAAAAGGAAACACAAGCAATGTAGAGTCCATATTCCTTGCCCACAAACAATTGGTTCCTGTTATCATATCAAGAAACCTATGAGATAGTTTTTCCTTCCATTTTCCTCGAGAGTAGTTGCAGGTTCTAAGGATAATTTTAAGGATGAAAATATATATGAAATACTTTTTCTTGAGATGCTTACAAAAGGATTGCAACTTGCAGATTTCAATGTATAAACTTTAGTGAATATTATTAGTACTTAATATGTTAACTATAAAATGTTTGATTATATTTTGGTGAAAATATTAATTTTCTAAAAACTTTATAAAAAATTTAACAATTTTTGTGGTAAAATAATTTTATTTTATGAAATTTGAAAAAAATAATTTAAAAAAAAATAAAAATCAGAAAACATTATTTAAAAAAAAACAAAAAAAAAATCTATAAACAAAATTTAATCTCTAAAATTTTCTTAGATTCTATAACTGTGTTTGAAAATGTTAAACAACAAATCTAACCAAAAACAAATATAAAAAAAATCTATAACTATGTTTGAAAATGTTAAACAACAAATCTAACAAAAACAAATATAAAAAATACAAAATAAAATCAACTCATACAATAGATATTAAGTTAGAGGTGACTCTTCCATTTGAATCTTCCATTCATGTTTCTTGTTTATATTGCTATTTCTGATGATGCTCACTAAGACAGGGTAAAATGACGAACTCGTTGGTTGTGTAAATTATTTGTAAAAGCAAAGGCAGGAGATCTATTCCGGGTGTTTTCATTTGTGGGTGAGAATTATTTCTTAAAAATAACGCTCAACAAAATCCACTCATAGATCATTGGTGTCAAACGCGATGGTTGTTCTCCACATAATTTTTTTTATTTAATATTATTAAATTGAGATAAAAAAAATTATTGTTATATTTTTTAACAGAACATATTTTAATATTTAATATTATTAAATTGAGATAAAAAAAATAATTGTTATATTTTTTAACAGAACATATTTTAAAAGTTTATTGAAATGTAACTGCAATTTTATTTATTTATTATTTTATTTTAAAATATTAACCATTTTTAATGTACTTGCAATTTTATTATTTTATTTATTGATTTATTAGTTTTTGTTGTTATATATATATTCAATTTTTATTTCTACCGATTTTTCTCTTTTCATTCTCAAAAAAATTATTTAATTAAGAATTAAAATAAATTTTAATTAGTTTTTTTTTTTTAAGTAAAAAGGGTGGTGCCTATTATATTACCATAACCAAAATACAAAACTGTAAATGATGCCACATGTCCCGCCTGAGCATGAAACTGGGACAGCTGGGCATCCATGTCCATTTGTCACACAGTGTGCATAGTTAGCAAAATTAACAGAGTTGACGGTGCGACGTCCTGCCCGAACGAAACCAGGACTAACAATCGCAAGCATGAAACTGGTTCTTCTAACTAGTGCTAAGAAAACCTGGTAATTAGCTATCATAAGGCATAAAATATAACAACAACACCAAAACCAGAGTCGAGTTCTAAACATTAAGTAACCTCTGAACCGGGATGCTTGTCCTCGTCCTCGGAGTGCCTCCATCTCGCTGGGAACGAGTAGGCTCGCGCACAAGTCGGACATTGTTTCTTTGACGGTGTTCTGGAATGTGCCACAAAGAACATGTCAAGCCGTTGTTCCATTCGCGCTAGGCAGAAGATTTGGTCTTCCAGCTTATTCCTAATCTCAAAGACGAGATTGAGGTATCCCCAGTCAACTGAAGGTGGCTGCTCCGGGCGGTGGCTATCCATGAACTCCACGCTGGTGGCTGCGTCTGCTTCCTGTATCCTGTGCCGCTGTCGTGCTCGCTCTGGCTCCTCCGCTTCCTTGGTGGGCTCGGGAGGAGCCTCCTCTTCCACGTAACAGGGGGAGTAAGGCTTCTCTGTGGTAGATGTGGAAGGGTCAAGCACACTGCTTACAGGCTGTCATATGTTGTACGAGCCAAAGTTCGTGCTTGGATTCCAATTTTCCGGTACCATGAACAGGGTGTGCTCAGGAGGGCTTGGCAGGCCTCCTTCCAGGATGACCTCCTCCACATACGCCATTGGAGGCGTACGTGGTCTGCTCTTTCGTCTCCTAGCTACTATCGCCATGGCTTTCTCGAATTTTTCCTTTCTCTTGCGCCGTGACTCCGCCGCATACCAGGCCGCTCCCCTTCGCGGTTTCCCTCTAGCTCGGGGCATGGCGGGATCCCAATGAAATATATGAATGCTTTCGTTGTCTATCAAATTACTCCTGAGGAATGGCGAGGTTGTCGAGTGCGGCCACTGTGCCAGTGAAATGGGAGAGAGGCTTTCGCAGCTCTGGTTCGCCTATGAGACAGAGGCCTCCCGGAGCGACTTGCTGCTTGGTCTTGCTACTCGGACAATGAGCACTGATGCCAAAACGATTTCCATAGCCGAAACATTAACCATCACCATTAAAGTCTGCTGGATAGTGCTCTGGTGAGGGGTACCCTTCCCTTGCGCGAGGGGCCTCATCGTATGAATGCTCCTGCGCGGATTCATGCGGGGTTATTGTCCGAGGTGATGTGATCCGGTGGATGCATTAAAGATGCGTCCCGGCTCGCTCCCGCGTGGCACTATCGCGCCCCGTGTCACCCCATCTGGGGAAATAAATTTTAATTAGTTAGTAACATTTAATAATTACAATACATATTTATAAAACATTCTTATTACAATATAAATATTTAAAATTTTATTATAAAAATTTAATTAGATTACTATTAAATTTATTTTATTAATATTAAAAATTTATTAAATTCATTTTAAAAATTTCTTTCTATTTTTAAAAATTTCTTTCTATTTTTAAAAATTAATAATTTAGATATTATTTCACCGTATCATTCTTACATTTTTCATATTGTTACAGATATGTATTTTACCAATAGCTCAAAAAAAATCAAAAGTTGTAACCATTAAATTTATTTTTCAAACTTCTTTTACATTTTTTAAAATTAATAACTTAGTTATTGTTTCACCCTATCATCCTTGCATTTTGCATAAACGATTAGCTCACTTCAATTTACTCATGCAGTTTGTTCAAGATATGTATTTTACCAACACATTGTTCAATACATATATTTTACAGTTCAAAAAACTCAAAGGTTGTAACTATTATCACTAATTCTTTTTCTTGTACCGACAATTTTAAAGAAGAGTTTTTTTATTTCATCTAAAGGTTTCTGATTTACATTTGTGATTTACTTTATTAAGATTTCTACACTCCATTTATCATTTTCTCAATTCTATAGTTTGAATTGAGTTTGTAATGAATATGGATTCTTAGATAATTGTAAGTGAGAAATATGTACATATTAAGATACAATGACTAGGAAATCCTTTACATTAATGTAAATCCATCTTAAGTCCAAATCTATCATGATCCTAGTGCCTATAAGGATTAATCTAGAAAAAGTCTTTAGCTTGATGGACTTGATCCCTCTCAACACATGATAGATCCATACTTAACATGAATATGCACTAGTTCTTTATTAATATTTTTTTTAAATGTCAAGTGTTGTGTTGAGCATGAAAGGAATTGCACATATTCTCTCTTATTGAACAACTGACAACTAAAATGTTTTAACTATAAAAAAATATGTTACTTTTCAATTACTAATATATATAATTGATATTGAAAAAATTTACTTCAAAAATTACACATTCATCTAATAATGAGATGTAAAAAATATTTATTTACACTATTATTGTTTTACTTGCAATTACTTTATATATAATTAATATAAAATTATGTTAAGTTCTTGTTTTACTTTCAATTACTTTATATATAATTAATATAAAATTATTTTACTTAAAATAGATATATATTAACTTATTTTATTTATTTATGAAAATATTTTTTATTATTAATAATATTTTAAATGCTACATGTCAACTTTATTAACTCCATGTTTAACTATGTAGAAAACATGACTACGTAAAAAGCATCTTTACAAACAGTTAAAAAACAAACAAACTGACGCAGAAAAAGACATCTGAATTCATCCAACTTGTTTTATTGAGATATAAAAGAAAGGTTGTGAAATATCGAAAGCAACTGCGTACAATGGCGTACCTTGGTTTTGTGGGATGTCGGATATTTAACGACACGTGCATTCATCCAATTTGTTTTATCGAGATATAAATGAAAGCGTGTGGAATATCGAACGAAGATGGCTCCATGGCGTACCTTGATTTTGTCGGCTGKCGGATATTTTGGCAATAACCTACCAAGATTATTTACAATTTCATGAACCTATCATTAGTATCCCGTTTTAAATTAACTATAGATTTATCTTGATCTTGATTTTTTAAATCCTAAAAAGAATAAGATTAATGAAAGTGAAAATCATTTGAATTAAGTAATAYTTAGGAAATATTACGAAAACATCTYGGAATTAGTGTTAATTMCACTGAAAGGCGTACACCTATTGATAATAGGCAGATTTAATAGGKGTTTAGTGCTTAATAAGTTTTCTATGTACAAGATTAAATATGGCGCTATTATAAAGACATCCGTTTATGTGTTTACTTTTTTACATTTACCTAATCATATTTAAAAATTACTTTGATAGCGAACTGATTGCCAAGCTCAACCGTTTATTTGTTAATCAATAATAAAATTTAATATATTCTTTTAAGGATTCTTTTCATCTTATCAACCTTTCGGCGTTGATCAGCCACAATTATGTGGCTGTGCTAATGTTAATGTACAACTAAAAAATACAATATTTTTCATACTCACTCAATAAATGTGTAAACGATGATCATGAGACGAGGATGATGTACCTAGGGTTAGGGTTTCGACCTTCACATAGGAAAACAAGTCCCCATGTGATGGGAGGTAGGTGGGCCGTCACGTAAAGGGTTAAGGAAACCTTGGGTTCTCGGCCCCTCCAACAATACCTAGCTCTGTTGGAGGGAAAAAGTCACACATCCCTGTTGCAAATAGTGTTAGAGTTAGGTCGACTCTATGTAATTGGGTGGAGGGAGATAAAATTGTTTCTTTGTTTAAAATTGTTTTTTCTTGTAGTGACAATGATAATAATGACAACCTCGAGAAGGCCCTGAGAAATTTTTCTTTGATTCAAATTTGAAGTTGAAAAAAAATGTGTACAAATTTGAATATCGATGAAACTGCGTTTTTATGTTGAAAAAAAAATGTGTAAACAAAATGAAATTCCTTTACTAATAACTTAACTTATACCCAACAAAATAATGGAATAAAGACAAGGTATTGTTTAGTAACACAATCATTCCTCTTTGTAAACATGTTCTCATGAAAAGTCTCATAGAAGTAATATCGTTGCACGGGATAACTGTGATTTGTAATTTTGTCGATGATAACTATTGTCAAAGAAATATTGGTTGGTTCTCTCCAGAGCACTTTTTGTAAGATTAAAGAATTTATGCCACTTAGTTCAAGGATTTTGACCGATTTATAGTTATTATTATATATTTATTGATGATAAATAAAAAACTCATTAGAATATGCAATTCATTTTAATTTTTTATAATATAAGAGAGAAGATATTAGAAAAATTTTGAGGTAAAAAATGATGTTCAAAACAAAAATGTAACATGAAAATCAAATTTAAAAAAACTAATAGTATTCAATACGACAATATGGTTACGACAAGGGTAAATATTTTTGAAGGGAAATGATCTCAAATTGAATTTTTCTCATCGAAGTACTCACTCTGCACGACCCATAGTGAGATAAACTGGAAATACATAAAAATATTTGTTCTTTGAAAAGAAACATGTTTTTTCATATATTTTGAGTGTATATCTCACCATGTGTATATCATAAGTATACATAGTGGGTACTCTTTGAATGTTTCTTCACAACGAAGAACATAGACAACCACTTGAAGTTTATAAAAATGACTTAACGAAATTAATACTTTCCTAACACCATGACCTACCAATTCCTTTCTTTTAATGGCATCATTGCCCTCAAAGTTAGGGATTATTTGAGATATGTACTCCCAATTTGAAGAACAATAGGATATTCTAGATTTTTATTCCCAGTGTGAAGAACAATAAAAATAGAGATGATAGAGAAAACATCATGCAATTTAAAATATTCCCTCAAATAAAATCACACTTACATCAATAATCAAGTACCTTTCATGTGTATAGAATATTTTTTTCTCAAATACTCCATAACATGAATATAGTATATTAATTTTGGCAATCTTATTAGTATAAAAGGTTCTTAACAAATAAAATAAACCTTACATTCAAATTTATCACCCTCAATCATTTTTCATATGAATATATAAAGAATCTCAAAAAGCGTCCATGTTTACTAGATTGTGTGCTTTGTCAGAGAAGACTACATTCTATTGCACTATCAACTTGATTTTATCTAACAGTAATACCTAATACCTTCTAATACCTTCTAGTTGATACAAGATATTATATAATAACTAATAAGTCAATGGTATAACTCCACCTACCCCTGATACTATTACTAAATGGTGTGATTTATTTGGGCCAGGTAAAGCCTCCTAAATCAAGGAAATAAAAATAAAATAAAAATATTTTAATCAAAAATATATATTAAAGTTCTTCAAGTCACTTCTCCCCAATTTTTTTGTGCATTAGTCACTTTCTAACCTTTGGGATAAAATTAAGCATTCTTCGTGGATTTTTGACAACTTTTTGTTAAGGAAAGGTTTAAGGTTTCCAAACAATAACATGAAAATCCACCTCACTAGAATTTTTTGTCATAAGTGATGTAGACCCCACCCTCTCACATGGTCTGTGCGACCTCCCGGTCTAGGATCGTTCTATTCGGGAGATGAAATCAGCTCACGGGCTCCCTCTGAGCCCAAAATCTCAATACACAGGTCCTAAAATACTTTTCCCGAATGCATATTTTCATTTTCGGGAGCCCCCAAGTGCTTACAAAGCCTCCCCGAAGATCGAGGACCAAAACCATGGGCCAAAGCTTCAAACCTCGAAAGTTTCTGGACTTCAGGACTTCTTATCCCTCTTACCTCTTAACACCAATTCCGTGAACTGCCGAACACTAAGTGGCTAGATCAATGGTTCACAAGGAACACTGAGATCGACGACTCAAATTATATATTCGAACTTCTACGATTTATTTATAACTCCCTTTTCCACAACTAACATAGTTACCGACTTAATGAGAACACTGACCTCAAAATGAGAACTCTTGCCCACAAAACCTATATTTTTGCATTAAAAACATAAAAAACGCAGTTACCGACTTAATGAGAACTGTGACCTCAAAACGAGAACTCTAGCCCTTAAACCCCACATTTTTGCATAAAAAACATGAAAATCAACCCCCAAATAAAAAAGTGGTGCTACTGGTAGCACCATTTTTTGTAACCGGGTCAAAATTACATTTTTTTCAAACATGGGCTTAAAGGATTGAATGGTTTCTTAAGGTGTTCGCTGCTGAGGTGTCGGTCTCCGGGGTGTAGTGAAAGTGGATCCCCTCTGGAAGCCATGATATCCCGGCGTATGTCTCGCTGGTGTGTGGTGCTGCTTTGTTCCAGATGAAACCTGCCCTACTGGTCTTGTTGGAGTCCTGGTCTGACCCCCACTGATAAGCTCCTCCTTTGCTATGAGGGTCTTTTGGACGACATCATGCAAGGTTTGAGGCATCAAAATCCTAACCTTTGCACATAGGTTGTCATTAAGGTCGAATATGAACCAGTTGACCTTAAGTTTTTCAGTGTTAAGGTGCAGAGCATACCGGAGCAGCTCCATAAAACGGGCCTCATACTCGGGCACCGTACAACCTCCCTGTCGTAAGGCGTTGAACTCATTAAGCTGACGCTCAATGAATTCCTCTGAAAGGTACCTCTCTCAGAACCGTTCTTCGAACAGTTCCCATGACACGTCTTCGACAACCATGCTCAGTTATGGTAGGAGTGTCTTCCACCATAGAAGAGCGCTTCCCTTCAGTTGAAAGATCGCCATGCAGAGATTCATGTTGGAGTTATAATTGTGAAGTGTGAAGCACATCGCCATGTTCTCCAACCATGCCTCGGCGACTGTGCCATCCGGGCCACCAAAGAACTCGAGAAATTTGACCTTCTCGAGTTCACGGTGAATGCTACCAGTACCAGTCAGAGCGCGCGGTAGAACCTCAGTAAGTGCCAGCGCTCTAGCCTCATCTCTATCCAAACGGCTGATCAATGCCTCAGACATGCGCTGAAAAGATCTCATCATTCTGACTACATCACCAATTACTATCTGATCATGTCCGAGAACCTGCTTGTCTCCCTAGGGGTTCGACCCCTTAGGCATGGATGCTACTGGAGGCGTCGTACCTCCTCCCCTCGCACCCCGTCGTCTGCCTCCGCGGTGTCCTCTAACTATGATTTTCTGCACACACACACAAGTCAACTCAATCAACATCCGTATAATCATTCATATAAACGAAAGCCTTAGTGATCCCAAGTCGCGGGTTGAACCTGGCTCTGATACCACATGTAACGAACCTCCTTATTACGATGACAAACCTCTTATAACAAGTGTAATTTTATTTATTTTTCCTTTTGTGTGTGCGCGTGTATACCAGGATAATAAATACATTCGACTCTGCATCGCCACACAATGACGAACGTGGTGCATGCAATTGCAACAACAACATAACGATCTAAGATGCACATCAAGTATCTGCAAGCAAGGTATGACAATCAAATGACAAAATAAATAAGACTGACTACCCGCCCATCCTACCCTGCAATGGTTAGGACCTCCAAGACACATAAGAAATTCTCAATCCCAGTTTCCCATCGATTTTAACCATTTAAGGTCTCAGGGATAGCGACTTTTCTGAGGAACATGGAGGTGTCTACATCCCGCCCGACACAAGTAGACCAAGCATAAAAGGTTTACAGACCCAGTACACAATATTTAAAAGAAACCACAACACCCTCAACAGGAAACGCAAGCCAGAAACGACTTCGCCAATAACCCGATCAATCGTCAAGTCAATCTAGTAGATAGTTACCGTTTGTTTTAGTCATCTGTCACAAGCCCATCATAACATTTCTAAAAGAAATTTATCAATAAGGTGCAATCTAAATTTATCCTTAAAACAAATCATATGCGCAATTTTAAATTACAGTTTCATCAGAGCACTATCTAAATCAAATTGCCTTACCATATTATTATGTGTTATAAGTGTTCGATTTTAACATCAATATCCAGTAATTACATATATATATAACAATATCCCAAGGATTATATTGTGTACCTCTTAACAATATTACCCAAAATTACTCTTGTCCCCCCCTCTTCTTTCTCCTAGTGGCAAAAGGGATCACATATACATAACTCAGACACACATGGATTAAAAGGAAATTGAGTCACTAGAGATTTATAATTTACATACCTCCTATTTGTATATGATATAATGAACTTTGGAAATGGGACTACAACTAATGAAAAAGAATCTCTCAAGCTATTTGAATCTACCACACAAATGTTGATTAATCTCCAGAAATCATCAATTTATTTGAAACAAGAAAATGATCCAATCATAGGGAAATTATTACATTTCCACATTATTACCATAAAATAATAACCACATTAACATTAACATTACCATAAACATTAGCATTAACATTAAACATTACATTACATTAACATTACCATAAAACAATAATAACATTGAAATTTAACATTACCCTAA